>MU761980.1:0-36431 GCA_026770625.1 Nicotiana glauca | reverse complement strand
GGGGGGGGGGGTATGTTTCCGAGTTCAATTCTTGGTCATGGATTTCAAGAGCAATGGCAGCTTGCTAGTGTCCAGGTGATGTCAGCATAATTCTTTGCGTAATTTATCAGAATGAAAGAATTCCAGGTTTTGGAACTTATATGATATTGGTTGGCTCCGTATCCTGAAAATTCTTAGAATATCTAAATATCAGCAGCTGGAGGTAGAAAAATCTAGGTATTAAAAGGAAGAGGCAACCAAGGTTCCTAAATTGTCGATTTGCATCAGTTGCTGTGTTTCTGGTGTAGCCTGTGATGTCAAGCAAAATGTTCAACTTTTGGAGAGTGAAACAAATACATCCATATCTGTGGATACTCCAGAGGAGATTTAACTTTACGATTTTATAGAAATGGTTGCTGTACCCATATTTTTCACTTTATATTTTCTTCTTAGTAATCATCTATTTTCAAACTTCTCAACTTATTTATTGCTCATGGCTTCTCTCAAATTTTCAGCAAGCTCTTACCCTTGTATTTGTGGAGACTAAGAAGGGAGCCGATTCACTGGAGCATTGGCTTTGTATGAATGGTTTCCCCGCTACTGCTATTCATGGCGATAGAACTCAGCAGGTACGGTTGCTTATTCCTAGTGCACTTCTTGTTGACTGATTTCATGACACATAAGCTATAATGTTGTCTGTTTTATTCTCTCTGAGTGTTTTTTCTTGATGATTTCTTGCCTCTCTTCCTGCTCTTATTAAATTCTTTTAATCCGTTTTGGTTGTCTTGTATAATTGTTCTCTTCTCAGTTTCAATTAGAAGTCGAGGAGCTTTTGTTAATAGGCATGCCATGTGGAACCATGAATTAGCATTTGAACTGGAGGATTTATTTAATTTTCTAATGTCAACGAGGAGTACATGCTTCAATATAGCTTTTTAATATGGAATCTCAATCTTCTTGTACTTCACTATGTTTGGTTGCTTCTCCTGCTTCTAAATAACTTCATTTACATTGTCTGCGTTATGATTAGCTGGATTGTGCATATGCTCCAGTTCTTAAACCACCACCACCACCACCACCAACAAAAAAAACCCAGTTTGATCCCATAAATGGGGTCTGGGGAGGGTAGTGTGTACGCAGACCTTACCCCCTACCTCATAGAGATGGAGAGGTTGTTTCCTAAAGACCCTCGGCTTCTAAATCCAATATCCAAAAAAAAAGGGATTTTGAATTTTCTTTTTTCTTCCTCTTAATTTCTTCAGTAATCTCATTTGTCCATAAATGAAAGAAGTTGATGAAGAAGTTGCTTCCTTCGTAGAAATAAAATAAGATTGGAAGTAGTGCTTCTCAAGTTCTATAAGATGTTGCTTGGGATTGGTACATCTGCTTGTGTTTAACTACAAAATATCTTGAAGTTTAAAAGTGATAAGAAGAACGTTTCTGGTTAGATAAGCACCGCTGTGTTTCTTATGTGCTATTATACTAAGAAAGCTTGTCCAATTAAGTTTAAGCTTAGATATGGCTATGCTGTATGAGATGGCATTCTATAGGTTCCCTGTGGAAGGTAAAATTGTCCTTGGCGTTGTGACATTGAGTGTTGAATTGTCCATAATCTTTCTGCTTTAGTAGATTCCTGATTAGATAGATCATAGATGAGTTTCAGAATGCAAAATTTGACTGGTTAAATTAGCTATCCTTGTTGTAATCACAGTGTTTTAGTTCTCATGGTTCTCTCATCTTGGTACTTTTTTATGTCGGACAATTTTTTTCCTTTTTTTAAAATCCTTGACCCGTCGGTGTGCTTCTTTGGCAGGAAAGAGAATATGCCTTGAGATCCTTCAAAACTGGCCACACACCAATTATGGTTGCAACAGATGTGGCAGCACGTGGTCTCGATATCCCCCACGTTGCACATGTTGTCAACTTTGACCTGCCAAATGACATTGATGACTATGTGCACCGTATTGGAAGAACAGGTCGAGCAGGAAAATCGGGTTTAGCTACTGCCTTCTTCAATGAGAACAATTCTTCATTGGCGAGATCACTGTCTGACTTGATGACAGAAGCAAACCAAGAAGTACCTGCCTGGCTCTCTCGCTTTGCTGCTCGATCTAACTATGGAGGCAAAAATCGTCGTGGTGGTGGTCGTTTTGGTGGTCGTGATTTTCGAAGAGATTCTTCTTACAATCGAGGTGCTGCAGACTATTATGGTGGTGCCAATATGAGCGGTGGCTATGCATCTGGGGGGTATACATCGTATGGAGCAGCAGGTGTGACTAGTGCATGGGACTAACCGGACTCATTTTGCCCCGTTAGGAAATTCAGATTTAGTTTTTAAGTTTACACTAGCAAACTACTCACCTTAGAGCTTACTCTTATTTTGCTCACGTTGTTACTTCTCTTCCTGTACTCGAGTTTTCACTTCTGTGGTGGTTGTCGGTTGTGACATAGTAAGGGCTCTAGGGGATGTGTAAATCTTGGCAGGCGGTGGCGAATAATTACTAACTGATTAGGAATTTTTTGCCTCATTTAACTTCTCCCCTTGGTTTTTCACTTTGCTTTAGCATTCTGTAGGTGATGGATGGTTGAAAAAAATTATGTCATGGTAGGGGGAGTTTATGTTTCTGCCAGAAATTTGGTTTATGCTTCTCTTTGGAGTATTCTTTAATCAACCCAATTTTGTTGGTTGTAGATATCTTCTGCAGAGCCCTTTCAATCAAAGTTTGGAACTGAAGTTATGTTCAACTTTAGACAATATTGTAATATCCTAAAGTCAGTACCAGATTTACTATTGTATAGACCTTAGAGTAAGTTCTTGAAAAAGTTTTTGCTGTTTGATACTTTCATTTCTCATTCATGATTGGTAATGGTTTTGTTGGTTGTGGTTTGAGTTTGTAGAGTTGTCTGTGTCTTTATCTAATGGATTATTTTACAAGCTTCTTTTAGGAATTTTCTTTTTTTTGGTTAACATTGGTGTCGGGCCTCTCTATCCTCACAAGGTAGGGTAATGTCTGTGTACACACTACCCTTTCCAGGCTTGTATTGGTGTCGGGGTATCTTGTGCGCACCTTGAATGTTACCTCTCACCGGCATATCGTATACTTACTGGATAATTTTGTCCATCAAAACTAGGCACATGGTAATGGTTTGTTGGTGTGGGGTTTGAGCTTGTAGAGTCATCTGTGTCTTTATCTGTTTGATGACTTAACAAACTTCTGTTTGGAAGTTGTTGGTCCTTTTCCTGATGTTACTGATTGAACCCTTTCTAATTAGCGGTTTAGTTGCCAAGGAAATCTAAAATTTTAGTTTGTGTTACTGCCACAACAACCAGTATAATCCTACAAGTAGGGGTGTTCAAACTGAACCGGAAAACCGTACCAAACCGAAAAATCAAACCAAATGGATTAAAAAATCCGACTAGGTTTGGTTTGACTTGGTTTGGTATTGAATAAAAAAATACGAACCAAACTGTCATATAAATATATAAATTTTATTTATATTTTTAAGACTTTATAGTGAATTTTCTTTAGAAAATATAGAAATATTTGGGATCCTCTCATGTATTAACCTTGAAAGCGTAAATTAACCAAAAGTTATTGTTAGATGACTAAGAAAATCAATATCATGTGTTACTAAAAAAATTCTCCCATTAGAATATATTAATAGATAATATATTTTTTAATTTTTTCCATATTTACTAAACATATATTCACTTATCAAAGACTTATCTATAATTTTAACAAAGTAAGATTGAAATAATATTCATGTAACAAAAAAATCCGAAAACCCGACAAAACCGAATCAATCCAAACCGATATAGTTGGTTTGGTTTGGTTTTGATAAAAACCGAACCAACCTGGTCCATGTACACCCCTACCTACAAGTCTGGTTTGGAAAGTACACAGATATTTTTGATAGACCCTGAAAAGAGACGGTAGAACAGTGTCAGCAACAATGGCCAGAAAGATAGTACCAAGTACCAACAACCTAAGAATCAAAAAGATAAATGGAAAAAGCAATATTTGTGAATTAAATCCATTATTACAACAACAACCCAGTATAATCCCACAAGCGTGGTTTGGGAAGAGTAGTGTGTAGTGTGTTCACTTATCTTATCCCAACCCCGGGGGATAGAGAGGCTGTTTCCGATAGATCCTTGGCTCAAGACGATGAAAAAAGACAATAGAACAGTAACAACAACAACGGCTAGAAAGATAGTACCAACAACCTAAGAATCAAAAAGATAAATGGAAAAAGCAATATTTGTGAATTAACTCCATTATTACAACAACAACAACCCAGTATAATTCCACAAGTGTGGTCTGAGAAGAGTAGTGTGTACACAAACCTTATCCCAACCCCGAAGTATAGAGATGTTGTTTTCGATAGACCCTCGACTCAAGACGATGGAAAGAGAAAATAGAACAGTAACAACAACGGCCAGAAAGATAGTACTAACGACCTAAGAACCAGAAAAATAAACGGAAAAAAGCAATATTTGTGAATTAACTTCATTGTATTTACAAAACAAAGGATTTTTTTTGTAACTCCACAAAATATTGATTCATAGAGAAAGAAATCATTTAGAAAAAAACGAGAAAAGGAAAAATGTTTTTTCTTTATTGTTTCATCTTCACTGTTCTCTAATTAGATTGAGAAGTATGAAATAAAGGACATAAAGGAAAATATACCTATAAATGACATCATTTTAGTAAATAAGGTTATAGATAAATTCCACTAGCAATTGGATTAGTTGAAACACTTCCCATCTTATGAAAGTTTTTTTGTTTGTTTTATAATTTGTCTTCTCTAAAACCCTTTTCATTAGGTGAGAGGAGTTTGAGAGTTGCACTTGTTTGGTTTATTTACAACTTCCTTTGTATGCTGGGATTTATTTTTTTTAATTTTTTTTTTTAAATTTTTTTATGTGACAGAGAGAGCAAAGAGTGAAATAACAAAGACGGCCCAGTAAAATCTCATAAGTGAGATTTGCGGAGTGTAGTGTGTACACAGACCTTACTCCTAGCCCGATGGAGTAGAGAGGTTGTTTCCGAAAGACCATCGGCTCAAAAAGACGGAAAAAACGAGAAGAGAAGGGATAATATATTAGCACCATCAAACAAAAACCAAAGAAATAATAACATCATCATGCACAGAGTGAAAATGCTTCCGAAAGACCCTCGACTCAAGAAGACGGAAAAAACATGAAGAGAAGGGATAATATATCAGTACCATCAAATAGAAACCAAGAAATAATAGCATCATCAAGCACAAAGAGTGAAAATGTTTCCGAAAGACCCTCGGCTCAAGAAGACGGAAAAAACGAGAAGAGGGACAATATATCAGTACCATCAAACAGAAACCAAAGAAATAATAACAACGTCAAGTACAAACAGTGAAAATCTTATAAAAATTGACTTATATCCAATTTGTACCTCACAGTAAATAGAGATTGAAATTATTATTATTATTTTTCTTCTTCTTATTATTATTATGGTAATTTTGTGGTATGTGATGTGTGTAGATGAAATTATTTGACCTTTCGAAATCAGACAAAATGGCAAGTAGTTGTTTGGTGTGGACAATTGTGGTTTGCCTAAACTCGTTTCTAGACTTAGTAATAACAGTAATAGTATTAATTGATTATTTTTTCTTTTTGTAAATTGTCACACATCAAGCAATAAAATAAAAATAATTTTAGTTGCTTATCATTTTTCGAGTTGTCATCACATACATGTAATTCACTAACGTAAAGGTTTGAAAAATTAATTCGATCGAGTGATATTCTTTTTATGTCATGCCAAGAAGATTACGATAACATTATTACATCTTTTTTCACTTTTTTTAATTAAAAGAATCGTATTTCTCATCTACCCTGCTTTATAGAGTCTCCAAACTACTCCATTATTTTTCACATGTTACATTTATTATGGTTTTAACCAAAAATAAAAATAAAAATATTATGGTAAATAAGTTTTTCAAATTTATGTACAGATTTATCAAATAGTTAAATTCAAGGGTAGTGATCTTTATTTAAAAATATGGAATAATATTCAACTGGATTATGATTTGAGAGTAACGTTAATTTATATTCCTCCGTTTTAATTCATGTGAACATATTTCATTTTTAATCCGTACTAAAAAGAATGACCCCTTTCTATTTTTGGAAACAATTTACCTTTATACAATAATTTATAGCCACACAAAATATATGTGATTCAAGCGTACGATACGGTTCCTAGGGAGGTTTTATGGAGCTGCTTAGAGGCTAAAGGGATCCCGGTGACCTATATTAGGGTGATTAAAGACATGTATGATGGAGCTAAGACTCGGGTTAGGACAGTAGGAGGCGACTCCGAGCATTTTCCAGTAGTTACGGGGTTGCACCAAGGGTCTGCGTTCAGCCCTTTCCTATTTGCCTTGGTGATGGATGCCACAACGCATCATATTCAAGAGGAGGTGCCATGGTGCATGCTATTTGCTGATGACATAGTCCTAATTGACGAGACACGATGCGGTGTCAACGAGAGGCTAGAGGTTTGGAGACATGCCCTTGAGTCAAAAGGTTTCAGGTTGAGCAGGACGAAGACGGAATACCTCGAGTGCAAATTTGGGGCCGAACCGACGGAAGCGGGAGTGGAAGTGAGGCTTGACTCTCAAGTCATCCCTAAGAGGGGTAGTTTTCAAGTACCTTGGGTCAGTTATTCAGGGGACCGGGGAGATCGACGGGGATGTCACACACCGCATAGGGGTGAGGTAGATGAAGTGGAGGTTAGCGACGAGAGTCCTGTGTGACAAGAAAGTGCCACCGTTACTGAAAGGTAAATTTTATAGAGCAGTGGTTTGGCCTGCCATGTTGTATGGGACCGAGTGTTGGCTGGTTAAGAACTCACACATTCAGAAGATGAAAGTTGCAGAAATGAGGGTGTTGAGGTGGATGTGCGGGCATACAAGGACGTATAAGATTAGGAATGAAGATATTCGAGAGAAGATGGGTGTGGCCCCCATGGAGGACAAGATGCGGGAAGCAAGACTCAGATGGTTCGGGCACATTCAGAGGAGGAGCACTGATGAACCGGTGAAGAGGTATGAGCGACTGGCTGTGGTGGGTACGAAGAGAGGTAGAGGGAGACCTAAGAAGTATTGGGGAGAGGTGATCAGGCAGGACATGTCGCGACTTAGGATTACTGAGGACATGACCTTAACAAGGAATTGTGGAGGTCGAGCATTAATGTTATAGTTTAGGGGAAGTTGTGAATACTTCTACAGCGCACCAGAGTGAGACTATCCAGTTAGGAGTTAGTCTTAGGATGCTATTGATCAGCTACTGATGACAGGCTTTATCTGTTGGTTATTAGTATACTTTACATCCTTTGTATATTTCCTATATTTCTTATATTGCTGTTATTTTGTTATTTTATGGTATTTTATGTTATGTTATGGATTCTATGTTATTGTATGTTATTTTATTATGAGTCTATTGATAGTACTAATATATCGTCTCTTGTTGCCTTCTTGAGCCGAAGGTCTCCTGGAAACAGCCTCTCTGTCCCTCGGAGTAGGAGTAATGTCTACGTACATATTACCCTCCCCAGACCCCACTTGTAGGATTATACTGAGTTGTTGTTGTCGTTGTTGTTGTTGCATTTTACACCACAAGTTCAAAAGTTTTTTTTTTTTAAAAAAAAAATTCCGTGCCAAGTCAAATAGGTTTACATAAATTGAAACGAAGAGAGTATTGACACGCTTATGTAAAAAATATAGCTATGGAATAATTGTAATGTTATAATTATGGTAATGTAGCTTAATTTACGTAAAAAGTACAGGAAAAAAGGTATTTATAATGAATAATAGTAATGTAAAATAATTACTAACTTTCAAGTAATTATTAGAGTATTAGTATTTTTAATTTAGTTATAACTAACATATGATGAAGGGTAGAAAAAGGGGGGTCAAATTAATTGCATTTAATTAACTGCATGAGGGATGTCAAAGACAAAAAATTATAATTACAGTACATGTTATCAAAAACTGTAATTATAAAAACAAAGTTCACTAATCTTTACCTATAATTATCAAAAACTATAAATGGCCGTCATAATGGATAAATATCCAAAAAGGACCCACAATAATGCTTTATAATATGGAAAATGAGCTAACTTTTACATATTTATTTGACCAATCAAGTCATGTTTATGAGGAAATGATTATTGCTCTTCTTGTGACTCATTGTTGAAAATTCTCCCATTTGAAGAATAATAAATCCTTTTATTGAGCAATTTTCTCTTTAATTGTAACCAAAAAAAGAAAAAAAATATCCATTCTTTGAAATCTCCACTATTGTATTTGAACGAGCGAATCAATGTTTTACTACGATAAATTTTATATTGAACATAATATTTATATAGAAAATTATGATCACATAGTCCTAATAAAATCTTTTTCAAGTAACAAAAATTCAATATCTTTTCACGAATTATTATGACAATAATTATAATTTGATAAAATGTTTCGATCATAAGTTTTTATTTATCCTTTAACTTCCATTAAATGAGTCATCTACGATATTTGAAGTAATCCATATTCCATACCAAAGAGATGATATGAATATATCACCAAAGGATGTGGTGTAGTGGATGAGGTCGCTCTTCTTTTTATCAGAGATCTCGAGTTCGAGCCTTGAGTATGGAAAAATTCTTAGTAGAGAGCGCTATCCCCTGAATGAGGCCTTACCCGGCGCAAATCCAAATATAGTCGGGCTCCAATGTGGGCACCGGACACCACAAAAAAGAAGAAGATGATATGATGAATATGACCCAGATGGCCATGCTATGGTGGCCAAAAATTAAATACTCAATATAAGGTAGTTAATTATCAAACATTGAAGCAAATATCAGTTCAAAATTCTCACATTTAATTCACCATAAAAGAAACCTTTAAATTTCAAATCTTTTAAAAAGAATAGAGAAGAACAATAAATCCTCATTATGCTTAATATTCACTTCGTAACCACCCAAAATTCAATTAATGATAGATGGCCAATTATAAACCAGGGGAAGCTAGCCATTTTAATATTAGTTTAAGTTATATGTACTATCAGTATTTTTTTTAAATTTTTTTTACAACTATCAAGTAATCGAAAGAATATTTATATATAAGCCTTCTTAAAATGTGATTTCTTCTATGAAAAATTAAATAAATTATCTGCTACAACAGATAAAGATAATCCGCTAATGTAAAAATTTGTTAACTGATAATGTATATAACCTAAGTTTTATTTTTATTATTTTTATTTTATTTTATAAATATTGCTTGTTGAAGGGATTTTGGTGTTTTTGGTTGTAAAGAGACCTTTTTTTGGTGATTATTATAGGTAGAGGCATTAATTATAGATGAAGGCTAGTCTTTTTCAAATTATTATTATTACATTACTTGAACTCTTTATATAGTTAGCAACAACTAACGGTTTGCCAAATTAGATATCATTTAATATAAAAAAAAATCTACAACAATGAAAATAATTTTCATTAAATTTAGCTTTCAATGTATCGAGAGGGAAAATGGTTTAATTTGAAGCTTTAAAAGAAAAGCAAGGGCAAATTTATAAACAAAATATAATATGGTGAAAATTACCAGAGCAAACGTGTTATGGAAATAAAAACCCAAGGTGGATTAGAAAGAAAAATCCAATCTCGTCTATTAAGGATAAATAATTTGTTTAGTTACATCAAATCGAATAATTTGAGTTTAGCCGTTAAATATTAAAGTTTACATATCATTTAAATTTAATTAAGTAATAAATGTGTGTATGGAAAGTTACATATCATTTAATATTTACTGATTTAATGTAAATATTGGGTGTGAGTAATTTTTTAGCATAATCCAATTTATAGTTGATGCTATTAGTTAATTTTTTGAGATTGAATTGATAATATATGACCATAATAACATTTAGCACCTCCAACAATCTAATTAGTAGTATTAAAATTTGAAAGGAACATATATTTAAAAAAAATACTAACAAGCATGAAAACAAAGTCATCAGGCAGAAAACTTTAAACAAATGAAAATTCAGTAGACAAAAATTTCTTTTAACTAAATTTATTTAATAAGAATTTTGGTATCTTTTTTCAACCCAATCACCCAACATAAAAATTTTCTCTTTTTTTTGTTGTTGTAAAATCTCATATATGTTCCATTTTCGCGTAACGATAAATGTTATCATCATACGATTACGAGTTCAAGTTTCGAAAGTAATATTTTATAGCAATATAAAGTATGATTGCTTATATCAGACTCCACGTGGTCCGACCCTTTTTTAGACCTTGCATATAACGAAAGCTTACTGCACTAGTCTTTTTTTTTTTTAATGTTTCCATCCAAATAAAATCTTATACTAGTTTGGTGCTGACATTTTCAATATATATATTTTTAATATAACACCCCCCAACCCCAAACCAAAATCACCCCCTGCCCCCTCCTTTAACCACAACCCCTTCTCTCTTTCACACACACAGACAGAGAGAACAGTTTGGGTTTGACCCAATTAATTAATGCCAGCATTAAAAAAATCTGGTAAAGTTTCTTGTCCTGTGACTAAAAACAGAAAAAATTATATTTCTCAGATTACAGAAAAAAGATTAGTTTTAATTATCAAATCTGCAAAAAAGATTTTCTTTAATTTTTTCAAGTAGGTGAAAGACAATAGTCTTGGTCTATTTAGAGGAAAAAAAAAGAAGAGAGAATGCTTATCACAGTTTTGAAGTTGCTGTAGTTCTCTAACTTCCAAATACTGTTTTTTGTTTTATTTTTTTTGTTTCTTTTTATTGCATTTTAAAAAGGGATATAAAGTGAAAAAAAAGGGTATTCCAAAGCTCTTCTTTGGGCTTTTAGCTCTCTTGATCTGATTCTTCTAAGGGGTGAATGAAATTTTGAATATTTTTGTGCATGAAATTTTCATTACAGAAATGGACCAAACAATTGAAAGGTCTCCAAATGCACATAGGGGTTTTCGAGTTCAACCTCCACTGGTGAGTCCTCTAATCTTTTTGACTTTTTTTCATTTTTTATTCTGTTAATTTGTTTGATTAATGCCTTTTCTTGAAATACCCTGATGATAATTCCTAGTAAAGGTTCTTTCTTTACAATAATTTTTGGTATTTAGCTTGTTTCTTGAGGTACCCTGATGAAAATTCCTGGTAAAAGAGCTATCTTTGCAAGAATTTTGGTATTTAGCTTGTTTTTTTAAGGTACCCTGATGAAAATTCCTGGTAAAGGAGCTAAATTGGCAAGAATTTTTGGTATTTAGCTTGTTTCTTGAGGTACCCTGATGATAATTCCTGGTAAAAGAGCTACCTTGGCAAGAATTTTTGGTATTTAGCTTTTTTCTTGAAATACCACGATGAAAATTCCTGGTAAAGGAGCTACCTTGGCAAGAAATTTTGGTATTTTAGCTTTTTTCTTGAGATACCCTGATGAAGGTTTTTGTTGAAGTTTTAATTTTGTAGGATTTTTTGGTACTTAGTTTGTGTGGTTTTTGGGTCTTGTCTTAATTTGGCCTTTTGGGCTTCGATTGGTACAAAATTGGGAGGTGCTCAAGTGAAAATCTTGCTAAATGTGCAGCTTTTTAAGGGTTCTTTGAGTTTTGCCCATGTTATTGTTTTCAGCACGCTTCTGGGGTTCACCTCTTCCTGAATTTGAAGCTTCATCCTTGCAGCATTATAGATTGAGAAACAACTATATGTCGTTGTGGTCATGTTTCTGAAGATGGCCCTCTTTGATCTTTTTGTTTTCCATTTGCTGCAGCTTTTATGAAATTCGTTAATTTGCAAAGGTGTTCTTTATATTAGTTCACTCTTTAACAACTTTGTTAATTCAGTTTAGCAACTAGAAAAAGATGATTGAATGTTGAGTTGACTCGAGTCCTTGAGCTGTTTCGAGACTATAGTTGCCTTTCTGGAATCTCCCATCACAGGCTCACGGTTAAGATTGACTGAAGTCAATTGTTTGTGATAATTGAATAAAGTTATAATTACGTTGCATCTTATTCAACTGAACCTATGTGTTGTATAAGAACTAGAAGTTTCTACTATGATGTGAGTCTCTTCTTTCTTTTATCAGAGTAGATTGTGATTGCCAAGGAAGACTTAACTTTATATCTGCATGTGGTTATCTTGATTTTTTATTCTAGTCATTCGTTAGGAATAATGAGGACATTTATGATTGTCTATGAGATTGACATGGAGCTATAATATTAGTGTTGTCTTTCCATTTCCATTTTACAAAGGATTCTCTTCAATTTTTTGAAACATGAGTGCCTGGATTTATGATGAACTTATAGGTGCTGTGCTGTTCCACTTTACTGCGATCAAGGTTGGAAAGAGTCCCTCTCTTACTGGGTGTATCTAGTTTTTCTTTTGCATGAACTGGATGTACCAATTTTGCACTCAATTTTCATTTGAATTCAACTCTGCAAGCAAGAGGTGGTCTGAAATTGTACTATTTTATACTTCCTTTTGTCATCGCTTGAATAGAAGTATGACGAGATGGAGCATGATACTGGACTAATATCAATGTTGAAAATATTAATGTAGACCTTTCAAAATTTTAAAAAGGTTTGTACTAAATGAATAGGTTTGTATAATCTGAGCCGAGGGTCTCCCGGAAATAGCCTCTCTACCCCTCCGGGGTAGGGGCAAGGTGTGTGTACACTCTACCCTCCCCAGACCCCACTAGTGGGATTCTACTGGGTTGTTCTTGTTGTTGTTGAATAGGTTTGTACAATCCACTGAAATAAGGTCCTGCTTTATGAGGAGCAGTCTCATAAACTTAGAACGTCAAAATTACGTTACATTGCTGTAAAGCACAATGGGGTAGGTGCCCATCTTATGCTCTTTTTATAGATTTATGAGGACTAATGACTGACGAGACTTAACTCAAAGAATTTATAGACATATGATCATTAAAGTGGTGATATATTTTCCAGTAGGCTAATATGTGGGCTCTTAGCTAGTAAATTCTGCTATTCAGTATGCACCACGTTATTTAGACCATGGTGTTTATACCTTGTCTCCAGGCATTTTCCTTTCTCAAACAGTCATGCATATCCTCATCTTTTCCTTTCTCAATTTTGGTGTAAATAGTGCACAATGATTTGTCTATATTTCAGTTTTCCTACTAGTGTGGAGAAGACATTCTCCTTTTGCTATATTTGTCTTGTGTAGAATACACCTGCATATTCTAATTGGTAAAGATTTGCAGGTTGACTCCGTGTCATGCTATTGCAAGGTTGACTCGGGATTAAAGACAGTTGTCGGGGCAAGAAAATTTGTCCCAGGATCGAAAATTTGTATCCAGCCAGACATTAACCCTCGCGCACACAAGACTAAAAACTCTCGCAGGGAGAGGTCAAGAGTGCAGCCACCTCTTCTGCCTGGCCTACCAGATGATCTTGCAATTGCTTGTCTAATACGTGTTCCCCGTGTTGAACACAACAAGCTCCGTCTAGTCTGCAAAAGGTGGTATCGGCTTCTTGCTGGAAACTTCTTTTACTCTCTCAGAAAGAGTCTTGGAATGGCAGAGGAGTGGGTATATGTGATGAAGAGGGATCGTGATGGAAGGATTTCGTGGCATGCATTTGATTCAACCTATCAACTGTGGCAGCCACTTCCACCTGTTCCGGGGGAATACAGTGAAGCCCTTGGATTTGGTTGTGCTGTTCTTAGCGGTTGCCATCTGTACCTGTTTGGTGGAAAAGATCCAATTAAGGGGTCTATGCGACGGGTAATCTTTTATAGTGCTCGAACAAATAAATGGCACAGGGCGCCAGACATGCTTCGTAGACGTCATTTCTTTGGTTCTTGTGTAATCAACAACTGTCTCTATGTCGCCGGCGGAGAATGTGAAGGAATCCAGAGGACTCTCCGTTCAGCTGAAGTTTATGACCCCAATAGGAACCGCTGGAGCTTTATTGCTGATATGAGCACAGCTATGGTGCCCTTTATTGGGGTTGTTTATGACGGGAAGTGGTTTTTAAAAGGATTGGGATCTCACAGAGAAGTTTTGAGTGAATCCTATAACCCAGAGATGAATGCATGGAGCCCTGTCAATAGCGGGATGGTTGCTGGTTGGCGCAATCCAAGCATCTCCATGGATGGTCGCCTTTATGCTTTGGACTGTCCTGATGGGTGTAAACTTAGAGTATATGATGAAGCCACACATTCATGGAATAGATTTATTGACAGCAAGCTCCATCTTGGAAGTTCTCGTGCTTTAGAGGCTGCAGCTCTGGTTCCCCTCAATGGTAAACTCTGTATAATCCGTAACAACATGAGCATTAGTATCGTTGATGTGTCAAGTCCTGATAAACAAGTTGAAACTAACCCACATCTTTGGGAAAACATTGCCGGTAAAGGACACTTCAGAACACTGTTCACAAATTTATGGTCAAGCATTGCAGGACGAGGAGGGTTGAAGAGCCATATTGTGCATTGTCAAGTGCTACAAGCTTGAGCATTGTCCATAGTATATACTCGCCCTTGATGAGAACTAAGAATTGGTTAACTTCTTCAACCTCAAGAACAAAATCTTTTCCGTTAAAGCAGTTTTGATGTCCTCAACATGGTCTAGTGCCAGTTTGTGAACCAAATAGTTGCATAATCCATTTGCACTTCCTGATGACCTTCTGCAACCTCTGCAGATAACGCTCACCTCGGTAATATATTGTATATGTCATATGGAAGTGTTTGGATTGAACATAATTCGATATTGGCCTTGAAGTGGAGGGTTTCAGCATCAACAGCTCAAGCATGGATTTCCTGGTATTTTCATACTTTGCCATTTATTCATCAGCAGATGTCTGTTCAAATACAGAGCTAGCTTGCTAATGAATTTCAAAGTAGAAAAAACGAGGCTATTTTGGTCGCTTCATAAAAGATTAAAGAGATCAAATAGCTCTATATTTTGTGTATCCGTTTAGTCTGTTGTTTTGCATCAATAGTAGAAAAACATAGGTTGGTTACTGAAGGACATATAGGTAGAATCGTTGCTTATTACCTTCTTCCCTTGCTTTCTTTCAAGATCTGTACAATATGTGATTGGGATAGGAGCGGCATTGAACTGCAACCATTGGCTGCTGAAGTGGCTTATTTAGAAGTTCCTTATATTCAGCATTATGATCTTGCTGCTCCTGCTGTTTGAATATGTTGCTTATGATCCGTTATAGCATAGCGGCAGTGTCTATTTCCTAAAATCCTAAAGCTTGTGCTTTTCGACGAAGGGTTCTATGAAACAGGTAATCGTAGGTTCAGTGCTGTGACATTTTCAAGATTTTGCATAACATGTTGAGTTTATATTCTTACTTACAAAGGTTATGTGAAATCTTGAAAAAGTTACATGATTTGTTATCGCCTTAGTATTCGTGGATTTCTTTTTGCTGTAATATAGATTGGCATTTGGTCTATATGTAATTCCAAAGTTTTTCTTATTGAAGATGTGATGCTAAATGTTTTGACATTTGCAAATTGAGTTGCTACTAGTCTTGAAACTTTGTCAAAAGATATGTGAGCCTCAACAATTGTTCTCATCCTGCTTGTAAAGAATGATCCTTTGGTATAAAGATATTCTGTCCTTGAGCTAAATTCATTGTTCTATCGAAATAACATCTCTACCTTTATAAGGTAGGGTAAAGTCCGCGTACACACTACCCTCGCCAGACCCCACTTATGGGATTTATATTGGGTTTGTTGTTGTTGTAGTCCTCAAGCTAAAACCTCTTTACACAAATAAGAGTCTTCTTGTCTTGTCTTTGATTAGCAAAAAAAGGATAGTCCAGTACATAAAGCATCCGCATTCAGGGTCCGGGTAAAGCCCGCGCCTCTAGGGGTATGATGAAGACAACCTACCTAATGCAAGCATTAATGGTTGCTTCCATATCACACAAGTTGACCACTATCTATATATTTAGCAACTTTATTTCCTCATCAGAAACATGACAGAACAGATATACTATGTATTCACTTGAGAATATTACAACTCCAAGTACACAAGAAAGAATTAAACCAAAAAAATCAACTTTAGGTACCCCTATTAAGCATTTCTTGAAAACGTTTAAATGATTCTTCTCTTTCAAACTTAAGTTGCTTCCTGAAATTCTTGATAAAATCATCAGCAGATTTATTCACATCCTCCATCAAGAACCTTCTTGTCGACGCGATTCTCTCTCTTCTTTCACCATCTTTGTCCAACCCCTTCATATTTGAAGAACCCTTTTGGTGTTGATCCATTTTGAAGCTTAATCTAAAAAAAACTTGTAGTATTCTTCGCGCTTTTTCGGAGGTCGAAGAGTTAGTTAAATGATGATGGATTGTTAGCTTGTGAAGTTTGCTATTTATATAGTTGTGAATTATGAGTTTAAGATGTTGTTGTTAGGTTTGAAGCATGAGTTTTTCATGGGAAAAAAGTAAAGGAAAGGAGAAGGAAAGAAAGAGTGAAGATCTATGTTTGTTCATGAGTAGAAGGCATTCTTATTGATTGTTGAATCCAAAAAGGAAAAGGCAAAGCACTTGTTTATTTTATTGTTAGTTTTTTTGTTACTATATGGTTTAACATTTCAATGGAAGTTGCAGGCTAGGATTTGTTTATTTGCAGTGCAAGAAACTGACGTAAATCACTAAATAGATTAATGGATGATTCAAATAGTAGGGTCTTAAATTTGTATATTTAATTTGGTAATATTGAATATTATTACAATTTTGTGGAGTTATCACTTGGTCTTTTGAGTCTTTTGACTCCACTTCTGTAGTACTATCTTGACCTAAGTTAGTTCGGATACGGGTGCGGATCTAGAGGTAGGATCCTTCGAAATGTAAATTTTAAGATTCGGGGATACGGATCCTAGTATGGTTCGGCTAAAAATAATTCAAAAATATAAATATATCTTTAAATTATGAGATTTTGTGGAATACATACGTATAGCTTGTAACGTGTGGATTTATTTTTTATTTTCAAGTTGTAAATAAATAAGGGATTGATTTCCTAGATAAAACATGTTATTTTCTTCAAATTTATCCTAGTTTTGGTTTTGAATTCGGGAATCAAGTTGTATCTCGTCTCGAATTTTTTCATACGCCGTGGTCAAAGTACCTAAAATTGTTGACCAGATCCGATACGGATCCCATACCCACACGGCCACACCCATACTAGTGTCGTGTCGATACGGGTGCGACACCTAAACTGGCCATGTTGGAGCAACTTAGATTTTGACTTAAAGAGGGTGTGACAAAGGGCTAGTCATGCACGGTCATTAAGACGTTTTGGACAAGAAAAAAGAAAAATTCCTTTTAATTTTGAGTTAAAGAATTAAATTCAAATCCATCTATAAATTAGGGTTGAGACTATAAATTAGGGTTGAGACTTGAGACGTATCATTAAGCAATTAGTTATTAGACAAGAAATTTATTCATATTCGATGTTTACACGTAACTTATGAAAACATGACATATATATGTTAGATAAACTTTTAATTTCGCTTAGTCATGGTTAATTATTATATATTCTCGCCTCATTTTATAATATAATCACGGTAATATGTACGCAGACCTTATCCCTACCCCGAGGGGCAGGGAGGTTGTTTCCAGGAGACCCTCGACAGCATTATATACTTTTGAGTAAAACCCAATAAACTACTAGCTCTTCATTGTAATTGGAACTTTGTATCATCCAAATTCCTTAACAATTCATTTTCCACATTGAGTTTTAATCATATTCATCTTTATCTTCTCCTTCTGGCTTCTGCTCCCATCATCATTTTACACAGAGGCGGAATCAGAATTTGAAGTTTATGGGTTCTAAATTTACCGTGGAACTCATAGCTCATTTTTGTTACTGGGTCATAATTAAATATTTATACTTATTTAATAAACTTCTTAATTCAAATACAATGTCTAAGCAAAAGTGATTGAGTTCGACCGAGCGCACAAGTAGTAGGCTCGCTACGCCCCTGATTTTATGAAAACTGACAATAATAGGCAGACAAAATTTAAACTTGATGGATTCAACCTTTTAAGTTCCTATCCGTTGAATCCATTGAACTTATGTCATTTTATGTTCAAAATTCATTTATTGTCAAAAGTTTGGTAACTTTCCACACGTATATTACGTTCCGCGTTGAAAATATTGGGTTCAGTTGAACTCAGTAACACCCCTTCTAAGAGACTCACCGTCTTCGCTGAGGTTTGTCCCCACTCTCGTTCGAGGTTGCACGCGGAGTGGATCTGATATCATAAGAACAACCCAGTCCTCTAGTGATATTGTCCGTTTTGGCCTAGGCCCGCACAACTTCAAAACGTGTCACTAAAATATAAGGTCTGTCTACTTATATATCCAGCATCTCTTTTGTGTCAACTCAACGAAACATACTGTATCCGTATCTGCTGGGGAACAAATGGCGGGGAGGGTGAGAGGTGGAAGAGAGGAATATACAACAACAACAACAACAACAACAACCGAACTTCCCACCTTGCTCTTGGGGAGACTCGAACTCATAACCTCTTGGTTGGAAGTGGAAGTTGCTTACCATCGGAGCAACCCCTCTTGAATATACAACAACTAATATAATACATATTGTTATAGAATAATACATCTATAGAATCTTGATCATATGTTCTTGTACATATACCAGCCTTGATTTTCTTTCAATTCACAAGAAGTGAAGTAAATAATACATTTGCCACTGCTCCTTTCAGCTTGAGGTGCATATTCTTTCCCATTTACTCAGTACTAAGCATTTGCATATCATTGACAAGAGCTGGAAGCTGCAAAGTTAGACAATTGGTTGTTACAACTTACAAACTATAAGACTTTAGATATCTTCTGAGTCACTTCTGAATAAATAGATCAATTAGGTTTCAAGAAATGCTGCTCTAATACCATAGTGGATATTTGTGTGATTAAACTAATTTTTTTTTTTCTATTATACCCTTAATATTAATTGTTCTTGAAAATTACAAGTATCTCAATTCTCAAGTATAAGTAAATATTAAATGAAGATAGATTATATCTTAAGACATAAAAAAGGTTAAAACAATCAAAAATCTCTCCTATTTAATACTCCATTTTCTTAAGAGGCGTGCAAAGCAAAAACAGGATAGATAATTTGAGACGAATGAAGTAGAATAAACAACAAGGTTAGTAATGTGAAGTTAACTATCTAACCTTTGGTGCGAAGTAAAATATAGAAAAATAAGTTGATTTTTTGGTGTTTGGTTGTTAAAAAAACATTTTCACCAAAAGTGAGAAGACAATCATTTTCCTTCACGATTAGACAAGAGGGCTTACTCTGATGGTAATCAACCCCCACTTCCAACTGAGGGATTGTGGGTTCGAGTCTCCCCCATAGCAAGGTGGGAAGTTCTTGGAGGGAAGGATCCGGGGGTCTATACCCTACCAGACCCCACTAAGTGGGATTATACTGGGTTGTTATTGTTGATTACATCAGCTCTTAATTACATATAACTACTTAAACTAACACTTAGACATAATCATAAATCTTTACTATTCAATACTTCACCAAAACACTATACAATTTGCGTAAATTCGACCTGCTATTTATGTATAGATCCCAAACTTTGAAAAGATTTACCTGTGAAACTTGTCTCAAAGATCCACCACAAGAGCTCAACCAAATTCCATTATTCATACAAGAATGAATAGTCTCAAACTGATTCACATCAAGCTTCTTATTAACAAACCCAATCTGAAAGTAAACACTATCAGAAGGTGGCAAATCAACTCTAATTTCATTAACATTGAACCAAAATAAGAATCTTTTCACTTCAATTCCTTCTAACTCAGTTATTGACCCAATATTTAGCTTCCCACTAATCTTTTCCGCATAATAAACCAAATATTCAAACTCTACATAACATGGGGTTTTCAAAAAAACTTCAAAGTTTCCATCTTTATCAAGATTGAAGGATTCCACAGTGTCTGGAAAGATGCCACGTGGCAGGCCATAATCTGGGAGAATATCATATATTGTCGGTTTTGGTTCTGGCTGTGGTGATGGGCTGAGAATGAAAGAGAGGGTAAAAGGGGTTAATATGAAGAGAAGAGAAATACCCAAATGGAATCTTGAATTGGAAGCCATGTTTGTTAAAGAAATTGAGCTTTGGAGTGAAGGTTGTGCTATAGATGGTTGTACTTTATGCTTGAAGAGGTGTACCTTAATTGGATTGGAGGAGAAAAAGAAAAATAGTACTGTAGTTTTATTGGTTAGAGAAAGAGAGAGTAGTTTGTTTTGGACTTTTGTGATGACATAAGGAGAAAGAAGCCAAAAAATGCAATTTCTTGGAAGGTGGGAGTGTTTAAATTATTGAAATATTGTGGGTATATTTTTCTCCAAAAGTAGGGACATATTTATCTTTTAATTATTCATAATTGATGTACTATTCTTATTCAAATTAGAGACATTCTTAATAAAGTAAAACTTAATTGCGTCTCGATTTCTAAAAAGTTTAGTCAACTATAAAAGATCTTCATTGTATATATCATCCAAAATTAAGCGTGTCTAAGTGAACACGTTCTTATAGAGTTAATACCCTGAAATCCGTTTTACTATATAATTTTTGTCAGTTGTCTACGTAAATTATCGCATGTCCCGGAAAAGCCCTAAACTATACTTCATAATAAAACCTCTTCGTCGCTTATGCGACCATAATGTGTGTAACAAATCGCCCAAGAGCGCGTGGAGACTAAGAAAAAGCCATTAAAATGGCCCACATAATAGTGTCTAACAACTAATTAGCCCATTTTTTTCTTTTTTCCCCATTATATTTCAACTTTCTTCCTCATTTTTACCTTTTTCTATATTTTTTCACCTTTCTTCTCCATTTCTTCATCTGAATCCATATGAAATTCTCTCTCTTATTATTTTTGAGTTTATTTCTTATCTTTTCGTTTTGTCCATCATTCAATTCTTACCTAAATTTATTTGAAAGAAGGAACACCATTTCAAGAAATTAGGAAATAAAGAAATTGGACATGTGTGTAACTATCTTCTTTCACAGTTTAGGTATCTCCTTTAAAAAATCTCCAAAATATAGGTCAGTCAAAAGTCAAAACCCTAATCTTCTATATCGACTTAGGAGCATAACTCCTAGTTTTTATCCTGATTTTTTAACAGAAGCAAAAATAGACAAAGCAATTGAGGTTAGAAATAAGATTAATGGAGAAAATCGCTACGAAGGGATTATGTGACGACCCGACCCGTCGTCTCATGAGTTACCGCTCCGTTTCCCCCATTTTATGCTTCTTCATGTTTCATTATCAGTATTTGGTGTGTTAGAGTTGATTTGGATTGGTTCTGGTAGAAGATGAGACACTTAGTCTCTTTAAGGAATACTTGGTTTAGAAAGTCAACCAGAGGTTGACTTATGAATTATAGGGCTCGGATGTAATTTTCGGTGATTCGGATAGCTTCGGGGGATGATTTTTGACTTAGGGGTGTGATCGGAATGGATTTTGGAGGCCCGATGTAGAATTAGGCTTGAATTGGCGAACTTAGTATTTTAGCGAATTCCAGTTGATAGGTGAGATTTTAATTCGAGGGTTGGAATGGAATTCCGAGAGTTGCAGTAGCTTCATTAGGTGATTTGGGAAGCGTGTGTAAAATTTTAGGTGATTCGGAGGTGGTTTGGTTGGGTTTTTGATCGAATGCGAGTTTCGAAAGAATTTGAGGAACTTAGGTTTGGATTTGATGTACTTTGATGGTTTAGTGTTAACCGTGGTGTTTTGATAATTGGAGTAAGTTTGAATAAGGTATTGGATCATGTTTGTGTTTTTGGTTGAGGTCCAAGGGGCCTCGGGGTGAGATCGGATGGTTAAACGGAGAGTTTTGGAATTTTTGCATGTTAAAGGTCTGCTGGTATCTGGTGTTTTCGCACCTGTGGTTATGGAACCGCAGGTGCGGTCACGCAGAAGCGAAGGGAGGATCGCAGAAGCGAGATTTTGTCGGGGCCACTGTTTTTGCATAAGCGGTTGGGTAGCCGCATCTGCGAAGCCGCAGATGCAGGATTTTGCGTAGCAGAAGAGGGTCTTGGATTTTTGGAATTTTCTCCAGAAGCGGAATGAGACCGCAGAAGCGGAAGTCGCAGAAGCGACATTTTGACCGCAAATACGGTAAGGTCTGGGAAGAATGGGGTTTTAATGATATTTCATCCGCGAGTCTAAGTTATTTTTCTCCATTATTGAACATCTTGAGAGCTTTTTGGGAGCAATTGAAAGAGGGTTTCGACTGGGATTAACTGGATGTAAGTTTTATGAGTTAAAAACATGATTATTATCTGAAATTAACATAGGAATTCATGGAAATTAAGCCTAAAATTGATGAACTAGAGCTTGAGTTTTTTATATTTCAAATTGGGATTTGATGGGTCATTTGAGCTCGAATTTGAGAGTTCTTGGTATGTATAAACTCGTGAGGAGATGAGGAATCCATTGATGTTAAATTTTACTAATTTTTGAGAAGTGGGCTCGGGGCTCGGGTTTTTCAAATTTCGTGACTTTCGATGTTCTTCGATTCTTTTCGATTGCGTTATGTTCCCTTAGCCTATTGCGATGTATTCGCTCTGATTTTGGATAGATTCGACGTGCGTGGAGGCCAATTTGAGGGGCAAAGGTGTCGCGAGCTAGAGATTTTGCCGGTTCGAGGTGAGTAATGATTGTAAACGATATCATGAGGGTTTGAAACTCCGAATTTTCACACCGTAGTGCTATATTGAGGTGACTTGCACGCCGGATAGCGAGCGTGGGGTAGAGCACCGTTGGGGGTTGGGACTTGGTTCGTCCCGATTATTGATTTTACCGCATATTTGACTGAAACTTATTTGATATTATCATGATTTGGGCTAGGGGTGTTCGAATCCGATCCGAAACCGAAAATCGAACCGAACTGAAGCTTAATGGCTTACTGATAACGGCATAACGGACGGGGAACGAATTAATTTTTTTTATTAACGGCTTATAGGTTTGGTGGCGGATTATTTAATTTTCTTAACGGATAATCCGTTAATCCGTTAAGAATATATATATATATAGAGAGAGGACAATGTATAATTGTATACATTTGCATAACAAAAGTATTCTTGAGAACAATTCTCAAATGTGTATAATTTTAATACTGTGCTTTGGGACAGTGTTCATTTTAATAAACTGTAGCATACAATTTAGTGATTTACAAATGTGTTATGCATTTTCACTCATTGTTATGACTTATGTAGGCAGATCATGATGAGATATTGTTAAGATGTATTAACATGGTGTGTTCCATTCCTAGACATATGTAGTTCATTTTTAATCCCCTCTCTTAGTCCTTTTCAAGCAGTTTAGATAAAGGTCACAGAAAATGTGAAAAGTATGAACTGCATGAAGAAATTTTTTTACATTCCGATATGTTCTTTTGTGCACTGCGTAATATTATATTCTTCAATTGCTTATTAATTTGGAATTATGAATTCACAAATTGGAAATTTTATCTGAACTTGTGGTCTCTACTTTAAAATTAAATTATATTATTTTAGTATATGCTCGTGATTATGGGGAAACAATAAGCTTCCACAACAAACAGAGAAGAACCATATGATTTGTATGGATAAATTGTACTGTCTAGCTAACATGAAATCTTAAATCTTGCTAATGATACCATCTACCTTGGAATTTATGCCCTTAAATTGCTACAAATGCCCAGAAAAGGTTATCTTGCTACTATCTCCCATTCTATTGATATTTTTCTGTAGCGTACAATATAGGTTCAATTAGGTCGTTAAACCGCCCGATAAACGTCCGATAAGAGGTAAACCGATACCAATCCGCCCTATATCTTATCGGGTGGCTAGCAGATTAATACACTTAAAGCCGATAACCGTTAAGCCAAACCGTTAAGAGTAAATAACCGCCCAATCCGCCCAATAAGTAGCCCTAATTTGGGCTGATCGCCATATTTGGGCTTGTGCCAATTATTTGAACCATTCGGGGATTTTTATCACTCTTTCCTCACTATTTGATATACTACTTGAACTCAGTCCCATTGATTATGTTGATTATATTGTTTTACAACTCAGCCATTTTAATTGAACTTTGAGACTTAAATAATATTTTCACTGTTGTTTGGGCTGAACACTACTATTTTATTGATGCTCGAGGGGCTTATGATGTTTTCTGGACTGAGTGAGGCCGAGGGCCATAAGTGAGGATATGCTGAGTGATGTGAGGAGGCTTTCAGGCCTCGAGTGTATTGTGAGGAGGCTTTCAGGCCTCGAGTGTTATGTGAGGAGGCTTTCAGGCCTCGAGTGTAATGTGGGAAGGCTTTCAGGCCTTGTTTATATGCCACGAGGTGGCTTAATATTGCGCTTGGGCCATAAGGGCCCCCTTCCGGAGTCTGTACACCCCCAGTGAGCGCGGGTACCCATATGATTTGAGAGTGAGCCCGAGGGGCTGATGTTGTACTATGTGACTGATACTGAGCCCGAGGGGATGATATTGTTCTGAGTGATGTTATACTGTGCCCGAGGGGCTGATACTGTTTTGAGCGATTGATATTGAGCCCGGGGGACTAGTACTATTTTGAGATGTGCCTGAGGGGCGTACTTTTATGTGCTCATCTTACATATTTACTTGTCTTTTTACCTATTATACTGTGGTAAGTGTGCCTTAAGGGGCGGATTTTCTGTGCTTATTAGCACTAATTGTTTGAAATTATTTTCGTAACTATTGAAAGAATCATCTTCAAAAGAGATTTGAACTGAGCCAAGGTATTTCTAAAGATTTCATAGATTTCACTGTTTTTCTCAGAAAATTGTACCCGGTTTCTATACAGCATGTTGGTTGTTGTACGTAATTTTTTGCTGCTCAGTTATTATTTACTTTTATTACTCACTGAGTTGGAGTACTCACTTTACTCCCTGCACCTCGCGTGCAGATGCAGGTATTTGTTTACCCGGTAGCGGGTTTTGAGCTGGTTGAAGATTTTGCTATCGTAGCTGAGCAATTTCTTCCTTGATTCCTAAATTATACTCTGTATATTACTCGCTTTGTAGTTGTATTTAGACTCTTCTAGATGCTCGTGACTTGTGACACCCCGGTTTGGGATGTGTTTGGTTGTACTTCCGCTAAGTAATATTATTGAACCATCTTTAAAATTGTTTATTCATGTTTATCTATTTTTGAAAGAGGCAAATAGGGTTGGTTGGCTGGCCTTGTCTTCACGAGAGGTGCCATCACGACCAGAGCGGGGTTTAGGTCGTGACAAGTTGGTTTCAGATGCGGTAATGCCTGGGCAGAATGGGTTTTTAATGATATTTCATCCGCGAGTCTAAGTTATTTTCCTCCATTATTGAACATCTTGAGAGCTTTTTGGGAGCAATTGAAGAGGGTTTCAATTGGAATTGACTGGAGGTAAGTTTTATGAGTTAAAAATATGATTATTATGTGAAATTAACCTAGGAATTCATGGAAATTAAGCATAAAATTGATGAACTAGGGCTTGAGTTTTTGATATTTCAAATTGGAATTTGATGGGTCATTTGAGCTCAGATTTGAGAGTTCTTGGTATGTATGAACTCGTGAGGAGATGAGGAATCCATTGATGTTAAATTTTCTGATTTTTGAGAAGTGGGCCCGGGGCTCGGGTTTTGCAAATTTCGTGACTTTCGATGTTCTTCGATTCTTTTCGATTGAGTTATGTTCTCTTAGCCTATTATGATGTATTCGCTCTGATTTTGGATAGATTTGACGCGTGTAGGGGCCGATTTGAGGGGAAAAGGCATCACGAGTTAGAGATTTCGCCGGTTCGAGGTGAGTAATGATATCTGAGGGTTTGAAATCCCGGATTTGCACACCGTAGTGCTATATTGAGGTGACTTGCACGCCGGATAGCGAGCATGAGATAGAGTACCGTTGGGGATTAGGACTTGGTCTGTCCCGATTGTTAATTTTACCGCGTATTTGACTGAAACTTATTTGATATTATCATGATTTGGCTGATCGCCATATTTGGGCTTGTGCCAATTATTTGAACCCTTCAGTGATTTTTATAACTCTTTCCTCACTATTTGATATACTACTTGAACTCAGTCCTATTGATTATACTGTTTCACAACTCAACCGTTTTAATTGAACTTTGAGACTTAAATGATATTTTCACTGTTATTTAGGCTGAGCACTACTATTTTATTGATGCCCGAGGTGCTTATGATATTTTCTGGATTGAGTGAGGCCGAGGGCCATATGTGAGGATATGGTGAGTGATGTGAGGAGGCTTTCAGGCCTCGAGTGTATTGTGAGGATGCTTTCAGGCCTCGAGTGTATTGTGAGGAGACTTTCAGGTCTTGAGTGTTATGTGAGGTGGCTTTCAGGCCTCGAGTGTGATGTGAGAAGGCTTTCAGGCCTTGTTTATATGCCACGAGGTTGCTTGATATTGCGCTTCGGCCGTAAGGGCCCCTCCCGGAGTCTGTACACCTCCAGTGAGCACGGGTACCCATGTGATTTGAGAGAGATCCTGAGGGGCTGATATTGTTCTGAGTGATGTGATACTGTGCCCGAGGGGCTGATACTATTCTGAATGATTGATATTGAGCCCGAGGGGCTGGTGCTATTTTGAGATGTGCCCGATGGACGTACTTTTATGTGCTCATCTTACATATTTACTTGTCTTTTTACCTATTATACTGTGGTAATTATGTCTGAGGGGCGGATTTTCTGTGCTTCTCAGCACTAATTGTTTGAAATCATTTTCGTAACTATTGAAAGAATCATCTTCAAAAGAGATTTGAACTGAGCCAAGGTATTTCTAAAGATTTCACAGATTTTACTATTTTTCTCAGAAAATTGTACCCGACTTCTATACAGCGTGTTGGTTGCTTTACGTGATTTCTTGCTGCTCAGTTATTATTTACTTTTATTACTCACTGAGTTAGAGTACTCACTTTACTCCCTGCACCTCGCGTGTAGATGCAGGTATTTATTTACCCGGTAGCGGGTTTTGAGCTGGTTGAAGATTTTGCTATCGTAGCTGAACAAGGTGACCGCTAGCGTTCGCGGCACGAGATTTCTTCCTTGATTCCTTAATTCTACTCTGTATATTACTGGCCTTGTAGTTATATTTAGACTCTTCTAGATGCTCGTGACTTGTGACACCCCGGTTTGGGCTGTGTGTGGTTGTACTTCCACTAAGTAATATTATTGAACCATCTTTAAAATTATTTATTCATGTTTATCTATTTTTGAAAGAGGCAAATAGGGTTGGTTGGCTGGCCTTGTCTTCACGAGAGGCGCCATCACGACCGGAGCGGGGTTTGGGTCGTGACAGATTAGTATAGCCATTCTCCAATGGGAGCAAAGAGAAAATGAGTTTTTTACAATTGACTTACTAGTTTTAGCCCTAGCCTCCTTTTTTACCTTTACCATGAAATTATTTACAATGATATAATAAAGAGTTTTAAAATCTTAATATAGTCTATTTTTTATATGAAGCTAAACAAATATCCACGCAGATTGTCACTTGGCAGATTTTAAAAATAATTTAAAGAGTGTATTATACGCACGAGTAAGAGAGTGACGAGGGAGTTTTATTATGAAAGGGGATATAGTTTAGGGATTTTTTTGGGGACATGCGATAGTATAGGTAGGCAACTGACAAAAAATATATAGTCTAGGTGAGTTTTAAGGTATTAACTCATTTTTATATTGTGAAGATTTGTCATAATTGTTTTTGCACTAACTATCAAACTATTGCAATTCTTTTTCTTTATTGGACTAACAAATGAGCAAAGTTCCAAGAGTCAGGGTTCTTTCCCTTTTGGTTAATCTCATGGTTTTTATGTCGCTAATTATGAGTGGAGTTTTCAACAGAGATGTGCTTTGTTATCTAAAGGTTAATTTGTGATAATACTATTTTAAAATGTTATGCGAGTGATAATAACAACAACAATAATAAATTCAGTAAAATTTCGTGACAAATGATACTAACAATAAGAATAATATTTTGCAGGTTTAGTGTGACAAATTGTCAAAAGTTCCTCGTAAAGACTACTTTGTTTAGTTACTCCATGTTACATGCAGCAGTCTATTTTAAATTGGCACGAATGGATGTTTAAGTGCCTAATAGGAAAAATGCCTAATTTAAGTGTCGAAGTGAAAAATGGTGTCAAATTTAAATATCAGTTTATGTATTTGGCCTTTTATGCTAAACGTATTTTGTCCTTGTCATTGTACTCACCTATTCTAATTGTATCATGTGGTTATTGAGTTTTACAGAATACTACGATATGGTAGTGATGAAAAAATTGTACTCTGCAACTCTACGACGTGATCTTCCAAGGATAACATAAGGTTCATTAAAGTTAGGTATCAATATGTCTTATTTGATACAAAAATTAGATAACTCATCAATAAGTGAATCCCAACCTTTCTCTCTTAGAAGTTGCAATCGATCTTTTGCCACTCTAACAAGTATCATAGCATTTGCAATATCTTGCTCCTTCTTTTGAAAGGCAACATTAAACATTTGTGATTGCTAAAATAGTGCGCATAAAATGCAATATGAAGATAATCTCAAATGTTAAACATGTTTTAAGGTATCCCTTTATCTTAAATTTTCTTCAAAACGTGTATTAACAATAATTGCGTCAAGTACATCAATGATAGGGCCAAACATAAGAATAAAATTGTTAAAGTATTTGAAGTGAGAGCCCCATTGAGTATCACCAGCTCTAGCAAGACCTAATTCTTGATTGAAGCCCCTACCAGTTTCAAGCTCACCTATACATAATGCTTCTTCAATTTCTTCCGCTTGAGATTCGTGAAGTTCATCTTTACGCCTGAAAGAAGATCCCACCACATTTAAGATATCGGAAACAACCAACAAAAGTTCTTGCACTTCTTCCCATCTTTTAGACCAAGATTTAGTTGAAGCTGATGAACAAAATAATGAATAGAATGGGCACTTTTACTTTCTTTTTGCATCAAGATTTTAAGCCCATTTATATCACCTTGCATATTTCTTGCTCCATCATAATATTGTCCCCGTATGGAAGATGGACTTAAAGAATATTGAGCAAGTAAACCAATAATTCTATTATTTAGAGACAAAGCAGTAGTTTCACGAACATGAACAATACCAATAAATCGCTCCATCACACTTCCCATTCTATCAACATACCTCAAAACAATAGCCATTTGCTCCTTACATGACACATCACGAGATTCATCAACTAATATGGAAAAGTAATCATGATTTAAATCCTCAATGATACATTTAACTATTTTCATCTTACATGCGGTAATAATATCCTTTTGAATATAAGGATAAGTCAATTGATTATTCTTTGGAGCTTTTTTAAATGAATCGGTAACATGATCACACCTTTTAGTATACTATATAAGAAGTTCAACATAGTTACCTCTATTGAGAGATGATTCATCTTCACGATGTCCCCGAAATGATAATCCTTGGTGTAAAAGATATCTTATCATATCAACTACAGCCTCTAAACGAATCCGATATTCTAGCGTTTGTTGATCAGATTGTTTAGCAAGTACACTTTGAATGGATTGTTTTGTCTAAAAAAATCATCACTTTTTTTCTTGAGTGATTATGAATACTATTTAGTCCACTAATATGCATATCAAATCTATCCTTCTTGTTCCAACTTGTAAATCCTACACTTGAAAATACATCGCCTCCCCCTTGTTTGATGTATTCATCTTGAAACAAATAACAATAGAAGCAAAAAGTTATATTTTTGTTATGCTATACTCCAACCAATCATTTTCATAAAACCATTGAGGATTAAAGTGACGCAATTTACCATAAAATTTCTTTGAGAAAATTTGTGCTCTCGAGGTTGAAAAACACCTCTTTGAAGATATGTTCTTCGTATTGCATCACGGTCATTTGGATGATATTTTAGAATTACTAATCTTTTCCCAGGATCAACTTCTAAAGTATCTAAATTAACTCTTTCACTTTGTTGGTGTAGTTCCGAATCATTAGTCCTTTCTTCCAAGTTAGATAAATCTTGAGATGTTGAACTTGAATTTTGAATTTTGGAAGTTGCAATATAGTATTTCTTCATTGTAATTTAATATGAATCAAAAATTGAAGAATCCACTTTATTCTTAGATAAATCCTAAACAAGTTTATTATAATTAAAAAATTATCACAACCCGAATTTTTTACCCTCAGGGGTCGTGATGGCACATACTCGTGGAAGCTAGGTAAGCCACATATTGTAGAATTACTAACTCATTTATTAGCCATTTTTAACAATTTAAACTAACATGTGATCAACAGTGCAGCATTAACGATAACTAAAAACAAGCGAAAGACTTAATCTAAGAAATTAACTATAAACAATACGACAATGCCCACATATATCTCTACCAAAATTCAGTGTCACAATATCACGTATTGTCTATGAATACTACAGCCAAATGTCTGGAAGAAAAGTATTGTCTGTCTCGAAAGTAGATGAAAACAGAATACATATAAAGATAGAAGAGAACGCCGGGCCTGCCGACGCCTGCAGGACTACCGCAGGATCTCTAACTGGATTGAAAGCAACCGCCCAATGCTACTGTCCAAAAGTTGCTCCAGGATATGCACACAGTACAGAGTGTAGTATCAACACAATCGACTCCATGTTCTGGTAAGTGCCTGGCCTAATCCCGGCGAAGTAGAGACGAGGCTAGGACCAGACTACCAAATAAACATGTGAAGTTTTATATTATGCAACGGAAAATAAACAGGAATAAACAAATAAATATGGGAGGGGTTACATGTTGCATGTGAATATCAATACCAACAGTAATTTAATAGAAATACATGAGAACAATTTACGATCTATAGCAAAACAACAATAACACTGTTGCAGTGCGCAACCCGATCCCTATCATTTATCACTGTTACGGCGTGCAAGCCGATCCAACTGTATCATTGTTGCGGCGTAAAAACCGATCTATTTATATCACTGTTGCAGAGTCCAACCCGATACATTTATATCATTGTTGCGGCGTGCCACCCGATCTATTTATATAATTGTTGTGGTGTGTAACTCGATCCATTTATATTATTATTGCGGCGTGCAAGCCGATCCATCTATATCATTGTTGTGGCATGCAACCTGATCCATTTATATCATTGTTGCGGCACGCAACCCGATCCATATATGCAATTCAATACCAATTTACAAATAGAGTCCCGATAAGGGATTAATTAAAGAAACAATGCTATCGTGGCAAGGGAATCGACAATATAAGTAAATACTTACCGGCAAGGGAGAAACAACTATAACCAAATTTGTCCCAACATTCTACTACCTCAACTAACACCAATACTCAATCATAAGTAACTTCCACGTATATATTTATAATCCTTTCTCAACACAGAGAATCATCAGCTTAAACATACGTAGTATTATTTACGAACACATCAAATTTTAATTTAAGACTCACAATCATGCTATACACTAAAGTATAGATACTTGTTACCATGCCTATATATCGTACACAATAAATATCATGTAGAAAATAAGACGCAACTCCTAATCCCTCAAGCTAGGGTTAGACCAAATACTTACCTCAATGCCATGAACACAATTCACGTCTCAATTATCGCTTGACCCATTGATTTCACCACCAATTCGCTCGTATCTAGCCACAAGTTACTTAATTACATGAATAAATACTAAATGAATCAATTCTAATGCATGAAAATAAGTTTTCCAAAGTTTTATCCAAAAAGTCAAAAATCGACCTTGGGCCCACATGGTAAAAACCCGAGGTTCGAACAAAAATTCGACTACACATTTCACCACGAACCCAAATTTATAATTTATTTTGAAATCGGACCTCAAATCGAGATCCAAATTCCCAATTTTTGAAAAACCTAGGTTCTACCCAAAACACCCAATTTCCCCATAAAAATAATTGATTTTGAGTTGAAATCATGTGAAAATATGTTAATGATTGAAGGAAACGAGTTAAAATTGACTTACAATCAATTTGGAAGAAGAGTTGTCTTTGAAAAATCGCCCAAGAATGTTTTGGTTTTGAAAGAGTGTGAAGAATGGGAGATTTTCGGCTAAGTCATAAAATTGCACGTTGCAGATATGAGAATTATGAACAGGGTTTGCAATGACTTCTGCTAGACTCACATTTGCAAAATATGGGATCGCATTTGCGAGCTGGGAATTGCGATCAATATGTCGCATTTGCGACGCCTGGCCACAAGCTGGGGGATCGCATTTGCGATTAAAATTCTCGCAATTGCGAGATGGGATGGCCTGTGCTGCTTTTGCAATTGCGGCATAGCCCTCGCATTTGCGAGCCAGGCTTCGCAAATGCGAAGCCTGCTGGCCTGCAGAGAGACAGTTGGAGACTGCAATTCCTTAAGTCCAAAATACGCCCTGTGGCCTATCCAAAACTCACTCGAGCCCTCGGGGCTCCAAACCAAACATGCACACCAACCTGAAAACGTCATACGGATTCGTTCGTACATTCAAATCACTAAAATAACATCAACAACTATGAATTTAACATCAAAATCATGAAATTTCTCAAGAACTTCAAATTTTCAAATTTCTCCAATACGATCTGATTCACGTCGTTTCAAGCCCGTTTCTTACCAAATTTCATAGACTTATCTTCAATCACATATAAGACTTGTACCGGATACCGAAACCAAAATACGGGCCCGATACCATCAAGTTTTGAGCACATTTCATTTTCAAAACTCATAAACAATTTCAGAAAAATAATTTTCTTTAAAAATTCATTTCTCGGGCTTGGGACCTAGGAATTCGATTCCGGGCATACGCCTAAATCCCTTATTTTCCTACGGACCCTTCGGGACTGTCAAATCAAGGGTCCGGATCTGTTTACCCAAAATATTGACCGAAGTCAACTTAATTTATTTTAAAGTCTAAAGTCATTATTTTCCACAGATTTTCACATATTGGCTTTCCAGCTATGCGCTCAGACTGTGCACGCAAATCGAGATGAGACAAAAAGAGGTTTTTAAGGCCTCAGAGTGCTGTATTTACTTTTAACACAAGTGATGGCCCAAATAAACTGAAATAAACTAGGAGCAAATCCATAGTACACACTCATATATTCTAACTTCGACATCTGCATTCATATGAATAAGTCAAACTATGTTAACATGACCATCATGACAATAGCTTATAACTAACGATTTCATTAACTCCCAAAATCATTAAATACACCAAAAAATTTAATTATAAGCAAGTAAAATGCAGTGTCTAAAAAATCACTAAACTATATCTAGAAAATTGCAGTGTCACTAAACTAGTTGACGTGCCTTTCTTTTTCTAGTACTTGAAAAAAGTTGTCCCCTAACTATGTTTTCGTTTTAGTTCTATAATTCACAATTCATTGTTGAATTAACTACAACTAGTTTTACTTTTGACATGTAATTAATTTCTTTCTAAATTGATCACATGAAATCCAATATATAAATGACAACAACTTTTTGTTTGACTATATTTTTGTAATGATGAACAAACTTTGAATATTTGTTGAAAGATTACTACTACATTTTTGTAATAGTCTTATTTGTTTTTCTAGATAACTTAAACTCTTATTTTTGTTTTCTAATAACTTGGTCTATTAGAGAAAACGACAATCACAATTCATCGAGGTAAGCAAGTGATGAATAGTAGATTGACTAGCACGACAATAAGTTATAATTCACAACTTCATTAACTCCCAAAATCATTAAATACATCTTATAATTGCTATATTTCAGCACAAGTTACAGAAGTTGAAAAATTCAAAATTCATCAAGTTTGAATTTAGGTACGATTCGTTGTTTCGATGTTGTTACATGTATTTTGAGGCTTCGAGTAGGTCCGAGTTATATTACGGGACTTGTTGGTATACTTGGACGGCATCCCGAGGGGCTCAGGCGTATTTCAGATTGATTTCAGATCATTTTCTTCATTTTTTTATTGGTGGTTGTTGCTGGTTCTGGTGTGACCGCACCTGCAGCTGGTTTGCACAAGTGCGGTCACCGTAGAAGTGACAAAGGAGTCACAACGATGAGGTGAGTGTTGGGTGAGGAAGATGACAGAAACGTAGATTTGGGTTCAAATACGGATGCGCATGTGCGAAGTGAAGGAGCGCATGTGCCAGGTATTACGCGGGTACGGATGGTGGATCGCACTTGCAATGTCGCAGAAGCGGATATTTTGAATCAATTCTAATGCATGAACATAAGTTTTTCAAAGTTTTACCCAAAAAGTAAAAAATCGCCCTCGGTCCCATATGGTCAAAACTCGAGGTTTCACCAAAACCCGACTACCCATTCCCCCACGAACCCAAATATATAATTTATTTTGAAATCGGACCTCAAATCGAGGTCCAAATCTCCAATTTTTGAAAAATCTAGGTTCTACCCAAAACACCCAATTTTCCCATAAAAATCATTGATTTTGAGTTGAAATCATGTGAAAAGATGTTAATGATTGAAGGAAACAAGTTAAAATTGACTTACAATCGATTTGGAAGAAGAGTTGTCTTTGAAAAATCGCCCGAGAGTGTTTTGGTTTTGAAAGAGTATGAAAAATGGGAGATTTTCAGCTAAGTTATAAAATTGCAGGTTGCAGATATGAAAATTACGAACAAGGTTCACAATGACTTCTGCTGGACACGCATTTGCGAAATATGGGCTCGCATTTGCGAGCTGGGAATTTCGATCAATATATCGCATTTGCGATGTCTGGCCACAAGCCGGGGGATCACATTTGCGATTAAAATCCTCATAATTGTGAGATGGGCTGGTCTGGGCTACTTTCGTAATTGCAACATAACCCTCGCATTTGCGAGCCAGGCTTTCGCAAATGCGAAGCCTGCTGGCCTGCACAGAGATATCTGAAGCCTGCAATTTCATAAGTCCAAAATACACCCCGTGGCCTATCCAAAACTCAGTTGAGCCCTCGAGGCTCCAAACCAAACATGCACAACAACTTGAAAACGTCATACATATTCGACCGTGTATTCAAATCACTAAAATAACATCTACAACTATGGATTTAATATCAAAATCATGAAATTTCTGAAGAACTTCAAATTTCCAATTTTCTCCAATACGATCCGATTCACGTCATTTCAAGTCCGTTTCTTACCAAAATTCAAAGACTTGTCTTAAATCACAGATAAGACTTGTACCAGGCGCCAGAATCAAAATACGGGCCTGATACCATTAAGTTTTCAACACATTTTATTTTTCAAAACTCATAAATAATTTCAGAAAACAAATTTCTTTAAAAATTCATTTCTCGGGCGTAGGACCTCGGAATTCGATTCCGGGCATACGTCCAAGTCCCGTATTTTCCTACGGATCCTTAGGGACCGTCAAATCATGGGTCTGGGTCTGTTTATCCAAAATATTAACCGAAGTCAACTTAATTCACTTTAAAGTCCAAATTCATCATTTTTCACAGATTTTCACATATTAACTTTCCAGCTATGCGCCCGGACTATGCACGCAAATTGAGGTAAGACAAAAAGAGGTTATAAGGCCTCAGGATGCTATATTTACTTTTAACACAAGTGATGACCCAAATAGACTGAAATAAATTAGGAGCAAATCCATAGTACACACTCATATATTCTAACTTCGACATTTGCATTCATATGAATCAGTCAAACTATGTTAACATGACCAGCACGACAATAACTTATAATTAACGATTTGATTAACTCTCAAAATCATTATATACACCCAAAAAAATTAATTATTAGCAAGTAAATTGCAGTGTCTAGAAAATCACTAAACTATATCTAGAAAATTGCAGTGTCACTAAACTAGTTGACGTGCCTTTCTTTTTCTAGTACTTGAAAAAAGTTGTTCCCTAACTATGTTTTCGTTTTAGTTCTATAATTCATAGTAATTCTTTATTGAATTAACTACAACTAGTTTTACTTTTGACATATAATTAATTTCTTTCTAAATTGATCACATCTAATACAATATATAAATGACAACAACTTTTTGTTTGACTATATTTTTGTAATGATGAACAAGCTTTGAATATAACCTGATGCAATTTAGCTTCTTTGGAGTTTGAAAATTGAAAAGTGGGCAGCAGTACTTTTTATGCTAATTGAGAGCAAAGAATTGTTTGTAAAGTGGGAAGCAGTTCTTAATTCAGAAAGGTTTTTAGTAAATTAGGGTCAAGTAGTTGTTATGCTAATTGAGGGCAAAAAAGTTATTTTTAGACTCTGTTTGGAAAGCCACCATGTAATTAGAATTGGTGTAATTACACAGCCTAGCAATTACTCAATTGTGTAATTACGATGACCTGTTTGTTTGTCATAATATAATTACAAGTTTATTGTTTGGTTGCACAAGTGTAATTACACAATTAAATTAAATT
>MU761978.1:4952-21159 GCA_026770625.1 Nicotiana glauca | reverse complement strand
TATATATATATATATATATATATATATATATATATATATATATATATATATATAAAGAGAGAGAGAGAGAGAGAGAGAGAGAGAGAGAGAGAGTTTACAAGAAATTGCCTTAGACAAAAAAAATAGCCCGAAACGAAAAAGCCTGTTAGGCCCGTGGGCCCGACCCATTTAGCCCGGGACCATGTGGGCTTAGTCCCATAGTGGGCTGGTTCCACACATTTGGACCGTTAGGCCCGGGACCACCAAAGACTGGCTCGCCAAAGCCCGGGATCGTTTGGCCTGTTTAGGCCTGGGCCTGGCCCAGAATACAACCTCATTATATGCTAGGGATCTCTTGGTATCTGTCACGACCCAAAAATTACTATGGGTCGTGGTAGCGCCGGACACCATTGTCAGGCAAGCCAACCAAGAATGCATAATTAAATTCCAGTTTTAGTATTTGCGGAAATTATTTTTCTTATACGTTAAATATTAGATAATAAAATTTTTACAACAATGAACATAAAGTCGATAAAAGACTTAATACTGAATAATCCAAAAATCATCCCAGAACCCGGTATCACAAGTGCATGAGCATCTACGTATAAGGAAATAAAATACAACATCCGTCTGAAATACAGTGGGCAAGAAATAAATACAATATACTGAAAGGGACTATACTAGTTGCGGGTCGCCTCGAATAATGCAACTCACCTAGTCCCAGAATCATCCGCGCTACTACGCCCAGTAGGCCACTAGGGTTACATATACCTGTGCAACAAAAATGCACAGAAATGTAGTATGAGTAAGTGAACAACGTGTACTCAATGAGTATCCCTCCTAATCTCGTAGAAGTATAGATAAGATGGTCAACTTCGACACTTACTAGTGGTCGAATAATAATATGGTGAAGATGTGAGGATAACTTGGATTTATCTAGCATTTATATCTCATAAAGCAAGGCAACAGGTAACACCTTCTAAAATAACAATGAAATTCCAAGGTTTAATTTTCATTATCTTTATAGTTTATAGCGGCCATAAAAGGCAATATCAACTTCAATAAGTTCAGGATAAGCAATACTAGCATGCGCATATTATGCCGAGGCGACGGCCTGATCCAACAGAAATAAACTGTGCACTTGCCGATGGTCGACGGTTCCCCTAGAGATGCATCTATTTAATCTGCCGAGGCGCTCGGCCCGTTCCATAAATAAACACATACCCTACTCGCGAATCATGCATGTGATGCAGGTACACATAGAGATGCATGCTCAATCAGTCAATTAAGAACTTATCGGGGGATATTTATCCAAATAAAACAATTTCTCTTTTAACAATTTAGGAAAAATGGCGTTTAATTCCTTTTTAAATTCATTTACTAATCCAAGGTGATATAAACAATTAAAGTTATCAATGGGTTCATAAATAATCCAAGTATAACATGCTTTTGGGTCCTAACTACCTGGACAATAGCAAAATAGTAGCTACACACGGACTCTCGTCACCTCGTGCGTACGTAGCCCCCGCAATTAGAAGCACATAATCATTTGTTTCACCTATGGGGATAATTCCCTCTTATAAGATTAGAAAGGAGGCTCACCTCGCTTCGAAGATCCATAATCGGCATTCCACGCCCTTCCGAAGACTCTAATTTACGCACCACGCTCCAAAACTAGCCAACAGTTACGCAAATCCATTAATATATGCTCAAATATTCATTACAATCTAATTTATAGCATTTCCTAACTCCGATCAAAAAGTTGACCAAAACGCCATCGGGCCCACGTTCCCGGAATCCAAAATTTTTCGAAGATAAAGATTACCCGTGACCTTAGGAACTCAAATATATAATTTTCACTAAATTCCATACTCAATATCGTGGTTAAATTCCAAGAATATAATTTCTAGGTTTTTCCCTCAAACCCCAAGTTTTTCTATACAATTCATGCTTAAATCCATACAAAATTGATGTGTTTAACTCAAAATAGGTGGGGATATCTTACCTTGTCGTTGATGACGAAAGTTCCCTCTTGAAGCTCCCCAAAATCGCCCTTGCCAAGTGAAAAATGAGAGAATAATGGCCAAAATCCGATTTAAAATAATCTTATGCCTCCAGCTATTTCCGCACACGCGGTTTATTGATCGCTTATGCGGTTCCGCAGGTGCGGTTAAAATGCCGCATTTGCGGTCCTCCCTGGGCCACCCCTTTTCTCACTTCTGCTCCAAGCCTCCTGAAGATGCGGTCCCGCTTCTACGGAACTCTGACCGCATCTGCGGCCCACTCCAAGTCGCCCTCCTCCGCTTCTGCTACCACTCTTCCGCATATGCGGTCCCGCTTCTGCAGAACATTGACTGCATTTGTGGTCCTCGAGCCCTTGACCAAAAATCGCTTCTGCAGCTCCCTTTCCGCTTCTGCGGGGCCGCTTCTGCGGTTAACCCACCACAGAAGCAAAAATACTAGCTACTAGATCCTTCAGCTGTTCAAAAATCCCAATTTCCATCCATTAACCACCCAGATCAACCCGAGGCCCCCGGGATCCCAACCAATCCTACCAACCAGTCCCAAAACACATTACGGACTTGCTCGAGGCCTAAAATCACATCAAACAATGCTAAAATCCTGAATCAACCCCTAATCCAAGCTTTATGAACTTTAGAACTTCCAACTTCTACTTTCGATGCTTAAACCTATCAAATCACGTCCGATTGACCTCAAATTTTGTGCACTAGTCATATTCGACATTATGGACCTACTCCAACTTTTGGAATCAGATTCCGACCCCGATATCAAAAAGTCCACCTCCGGTAAAAACTCTCAAAACCTTCAAATTTTTATCTTTAGCCAAATGGCTCGAAAATGACCTACGAACCTCCGAATTCACTTCCGATCGCGCTCCCAACTCTAGAATCACTATACGGAGCTATTCTCAGAGTTGGAATCCGAAACTGACATCGATAACACTGAAATTCACTTCAAGACAAACTTAAGAAATTTTTTCCAAAATACTAACTTCCATAATAGGCGCCAAAACGCTCCCGGGTTATCCAAAACCCAATCTGGGTGTACGCCCAAGTCCGAAATCATCATACGAACCTGCTGGAACCTTCAGATCCCGATTCCGAGGTCGTTTACTCAAAATTCCAATCCTAGTTCATTCTTTCAACTTTAAGCTTCCGAAATAAGAATTCTCTTTCAAATCAACTCTGGACTTCCCGAAATTCAATTCCGACCACGTGTACAAGTCATAATACCTGAAATGAAGCTATTCATAGCCTCAAACTGCTGAATGGAGCGATAGTACTCAAAACGACCGGTCGGGTTGTTACATTCTCTCCTACTTAAACATACGTTCATCCTCGAACGTGCTGAGAACTTCACTGGAGTGGTCTGAAATCGCTGCTTAACTTCTCATGTACCTTCTCGTGCTACCACAACTCAGTTAAGCATATTAGCTCGACTAATTATGAAGATATTCCCTTTTATTCAACCAAATAAGCCTTAGAGCCCAATTGCAACATCTGGAATTCAATGCCCGACCTGTTTCCAACATATGATTACCATATCAATTAGTGCACGTTGTACACATGACTGCATGCCTTAGCTAAATTCACGCCTTGCATCACTTTACTGACCGGACCCCAATAACATTTTCTGATCAACTTAGTTGAAATCCTACTAATCTGATGCTCCCATTGCACCACATGACATACACAGGCCTTACTCTAACCTTTACAATGCCGCCACAATGGAAGAGATGTGCAGAAATTCATAATCAACCTCTGAGTCAACCAATCATTGAGTCTATACTTCTGACAAGAAGAATTACCACATTCTGAACCAAATAATGATCTTTCCTCCTTAATATATTCCATACAGTCAGATTGCACTGATCTTGAATCCAATGATCTCGTCTCACCCAGTACGAACTGTTCAGGCAATAAGCCACCCCGACATGACCAAAAGTCCTATATGATGCTACAATGTGCCAATAGGCTACCAATTCGAACGTGATACTAAAGGAAAACGAACTCTGGAAGGAATTACCTAACTCACACACTAATAGGGACTTTCCTTAGAAAATAGGAAGCAAGGCATGCAAAAATAGCAGATAGAAAACTATACTCAACATCACACTGTTGCGGCGTACAACCCGATCCACACATAGATCTCATATAAGGAGATGCATATCGAGCCAAATTTGTTCATTACAACAAAATACTGAATATCGGTCATAAGCATGCTAAGTGCATAATAACATCCCTGAGTGAACATATAGCGCTATAAGCTACAAAACTCGAGCACAACTGAGGTGCGATATACAATCTGAATCTAAAGAGCCAATTTGCTCATATAACATCATTTTTATGTGGATCCTCAACACATAAGCAATTCACCAAGCCGTCTCACAACTCGCACGACACAATACATCATTACATGAAATAGCTAACGACCACATAACACCCCGAATATTCTTCCATGTGGAGCGCATTACTGAAATGAACACGTTTGGCCTGATATAGAGCCCATATTCACATTTGAATCCATCCACTGACCTCAAGCCGATTCTGATCACACTGACTAGGCTAATAATCTTTCCAAGGTCCATAATAACTCTCCTTTCTTTCATAACGCATAAGAACAACCATCATAACCGGAGAATTCCTCCACTGTCCACAACCCAATAAACAGAGTGCCCTCCAGGCATAAATTCTGAAATTAATGATATCATCACCATCCTCATACTTGGTTTAAATCTTTAATCAATCAAGTGACCACATGTCACACTTATACAATCTTCCTGTGGGACACGCTCCCACAACCTTTCAAAACATATAACAGGTCCGTACATCCACACCATCGGTCGTACCAACGCTGAAAAGCAATCAAGAATCATTAACCATGATACAAGCCTTTTTTACAAAACACCGATCTCAGATGACGCTGAAGACAATACCAACTTACTTTAAACATCAAACTCCTTTCCTGCTCATCCGAGCTTGTGACATCCTTGTCAACACCGAACTGCAACTTTGATTCTCATTCCAAAATCCATGCCACTCACTGCACCCAACGTGCCGATATACGATAGGACATGATTCTTCATCATTACTCCGGAACCACTAATAGGTTAACACTTCATCACTTAAACGTTTTTCACTGAACTCACTTCAGGAGGAACATAGCAACACATAGGTAAATTCTCATACCCGCAGATATGCAAACATCTAGGTAATGGCCTAAGCCACCATAGCCCTTCCGGGGCCAAACTCCACATAACAGGCCACAACGGTAGAATACTTTTTGAATAACACTAACTACGGCAGCCGTCAAACCTTGCACGCACCGTCACAATTCGCTTGCATAACTTGATCACACTGAAAGAACTAATTATTACCAGCAACATGCCAATTCGACTATGGCTAACCAATCCCTTTTCTTCCAATTTTTCCTTGATTTCCAAGGAAACAATGATAACCCCATTCAACACTTAACACACTCCATCTGCACTCACCCCGAGTGACCCTGAGTCACGAGACCATGCTGCCTCAAATCCCATGAACCATTTCTTACCTCCCAATCGCCACATCGCAAGTCAAAACATCATAGAACATTGTGTCCTCTTCTCATAGGCTGCTACCAAGCTTGGTTCTTAACCGTACCTATAGGCTCGAAACCATTAGGCACCACACTTTACCTCTTTGAATCCATTAGGGCCGTTGCTGAGAGCCGCCCACTCTGACTTGGCCTGAATATAATCAACTCCATGATTCTTCTAGCACAAGCATACCCTCTCAACAGAGCACCCGACAGAATCACTCTCAAGTCTGAACGTGGGCCAATAAAGCCAACAATAGCAGACCTTTACTAATTCCTTTGCTCAAATTACCACTTATGCTCTCTTCCCGTGGCTGAAATAACCCATCAATATGCTAATCACCAGAAACTTCGCAAGTAGTTAACCATGCAACTCAATCATAGGCGGCGGGACTCTCCCATTTAGCTTGAAGCCATTATTTCACAACTCTGGAATTCACCAAGATCCCTTAGCTCTCATTGACATAACCTTGCACAATCATCCACCTAAATTCTCGGATTCTTTTCGTAAAACCCAATTTTTACACTCTAAATCATCCACCACATTCGCACAACTGATCTCTTCGCTGCATAACCAATAGAATTCTTCGCAGAAGCCTCGCCAACCACGCAACCGCTAACCTGCTTACTTGGGCCCACCTATAAAAGCTCTCCCCAGCATTTTCCAATGCATTTGCACGGGGTACAATCACTACGACATCAATAACCCATCTTGAGTCTGAGCTCACTCTCCAACTGCACAGGTCCATTTACCCCCCATGGACATCATTTTAATATGCGGCAACATCCTTCCAATTCAATGTTATGCTGCATCCTTCCTCACTTAAGTGGCTCCTTTCCATTTTATTAAATCTCCTGCCGCATGATAGCTCGTACTTCCAATTAATTCCGCAAGTTTCAATCGCCAGCCACTAAAATCCCAAATCATTCCAAGCTCTCCTTAAGGTAGGTGGTCATCCCACTATAAGGAACATATGCGACTCCACCGCTCTCCCACTTTGGCGGAACTCATCCCCTTAATCGATTACTCGTCCTTTGGCCTCTTTCTATCTTAAACAAAATCTATCTTCGTGGCACCCGAACCTGTAGTTGCTGCTAACTTAAACCTTTCCGAAGGTTCATCTTTATCGAACCGTCAACATTAGAAATACTGATTCAATCCTTAACTACCGCACCCTGCGATATTTGATAGTTGTGTCTCCAATTGTATCTCACAATATCTTGCCCCAAAGGCGAATTGTAGAAGTTCATAATACCGACAAACTTAGCACGTTCAATTAGGACAATGACATCCCATCAAAGAAGAAAACTCTACAACGCTTGCAAATACCAAGTCTCATTACTTCCACCAGCCCATATCTAACCATCCTTAGTTCGATTGTCTTTCCCCTCCCGGGAATAAAATACTGAATCTCTTGATTATGCACTGAGTAAACCTCCCTTCAAGTCATTCACTGCCCCAACACGTAGGCAATCATCCTACCATCATATCACTACTGCGCAACATTCGTTCATAAGCATCATGGCAACTTGTGCCTAACCTTAGAGCTCTCAAAAGTACCACTGCTGAGCCGAAATAATAGAATATCCTTCCACAAGGCGACGATAATGGCTAAAATAACCCCGCAGGGAGAAACACCCACACCGCATTTGTAGTGCTATTAAAATTATTCAACTCTCAATTTGTAACAAGCACTTTGCGTCGCATAAGATTTAGTAGGAAGGAGACAAAGGCGTAAGCCTCACATGAATCAAATCGCACGATAAGGAATCAAGAAGGAAAGTACTCCTAACAGTCCTGTAGCCTCCCGAGGATAAGTACAGACGTCTCTGTACCGATCCGTGAGACTCTACTAGACTTGCTCATGACTCGTGAGACCCTAGGAACCTAGTGCTATGATACTATGTTGTCACGACCCAAAATCCACTATGGGTCGTGGTGGCGCCGGACACCGCTGTCAGGCAAGCCAACCAAGAATGCATAATTAAATTCTAGTTTTAGTATTTGCGGAAATTATTTTTCTTATACCTTAAATATTAGATAATAAAAATTTTACAAAAATGAACAAAAAGTCGATAAAAGACTTAATACTGAATAATCCAAAAATCCTACTAGAGCCCGGTGTCACAAGTGCATGAGCATCTACAGATAAGGAAATAAAATACAACATCTGTCCGAAATACAGTGGACAAAAAATAAATACAATATACTGAAAAGGACTATATTAGTTGCGGGTCGCCTCGAATAATGCAACTCATCTAGTCCCAGAATCATCCGCGTTGCTAGGCCCAGTAGGCCACTAGCGTTACATATACCTGTGCAACAAAAATGCACATAAGTGTAGTTTGAGTACGTAAATAACGTGTACTCAATGTGTATCCCGCCTAATCTCGAAGAAGTAGAGACGAGATGGTCAACTTCGACACTTACTAGTGTTCCAATAATAATATGGTGAAAATGTGAGGATAACATAGATTTATCTAGCATTTATATCTCATAAAGCAAGGAAACAGGTAACACCTTCTCAAATAACAATGAAATTCCAAGGTTTACTTATCATTATCTTTATAGTTTATAGCGGCCATAAAAAGGCAATATCAACTTCAATAAGTTTCAGGATAAGCAATACAAGCATGCGCATAATATGCCAAGGCGACGGCCCGATCCAACAGAAATAAACTGTGCACTTGCCGAGGGTCGACAACACGCCTATAGATGCATCTATTTAATCTGCCGAGGCGTTCGGCCTATTCCATAATTAAACACATACCCTACACGCGAATCATGTATGCGACACAGCTACACATAAAGATACATGCTCATTTAGTCAATTAAGAACTTATCAGGGGATATTTATCCAAATAAAAAAATTTCACTTTTAACAATTCAGGGAAAATGACGTTTAATTCCTTTTTAAATTCATTTACTAATCCAAGGTGATATAAGCAATTAAAGCTATCAATGGGTTCATAAATAATCCAAGTATAACATGCTTTTGGGTCCTAACTACACGGACAATAGCATAATAGTAGCTACGCACGGACTCTCATCGTCTCGTGCATATGCATCCCCCGCAATTAGGAGCACATAATCAATTATTTCACTTATCGGGACAATTCCCTCTTACAAGGTTAGAAAAGAGACTTACCCCGCTTCGAAGATCCATAACTGGCATTCCACGCCCTTCCGAAGACTCTAATTGATGCACCACGCTCCAAAACTAGCCAACGGTTATGCAAATCTATTAATATATGCTCAAATATTTATTACAATCTAATTTATAGCAATTCCTAACTCCAATCGAAAAGTTGACCAAAATGCCCTCGGGCCCACGTGCCCGCAATCCAAAATTTTTTGAAGATAAAGATTACCCATGACATTATGAACTCAAATATAAAATTTTAACTAAATTCCATACTCAATATCATGGTTAAATTCCAAGAATATAATTTCTAGGTTTTTCCCTCAAACCCCAAGTTTTTCTACACAATCCATGCTTAAATCCATACAAAATTGATGTATTTAACTCAAAATAGGTGGGGATATCTTTCCTTGTCGTTGATGATGAAAATTCCCTCTTGAAGCTCCCCAAAATCGCTCATGCCAAGTGAAAAATGAGAGACGAATGGCCAAAAACCAATTTAAAATAACCTTTTGCCTCCAGCTATTTCCGCACCTGCGGTTCATTGACTGCTTCTGCGGTTCCGCAGGTCCGGTTAAAATACCGCATCTGCGGTCCTCCCTGGGCCACCCCTTTTATCGCTTATGCGCCAAGCCTCCCGCAGATGCGGTCCCGCTTCTGCGGAACTCTGACCGCATCTGCGGTCCACTCCAAGTCGCCCTCCTCCGCTTCTGCGACCAGTCTTCCGCAGATGTTGTCTCGCTTCTGCGGAACATTGACCGCATTTGCGATCCTCGAGCCCTTGACCAAAAATCGCTTCTGCGGCTCCCTTTCTGCTTCTACGGGGCAGCTTCTGTGGTTAACCTACCGCATAAGCGAAAATACCAGCAACCAGATCCTTCAGCTATCCAAAAATCCCAATTTCGATCCGTTAACCACCCGGAATCCACCCGAGGCCCCCGGGACCCCAACCAATCCTTCCGAAATAAGAATTCTCTTTCCAAATCAACTTTGGACTTTCCGAAATTCAATTCCGACCACGCGTACAAGTCATAATACCTGAAATGAAGCTGTTCATAGCCTCAGACTGCTGAACGGAGCGCTAGTACTCAGAACGACCGGTCGGGTCATTACAGTATCCTCAATATTCCGATTATATGTGCGGTGTTCTCTTGGTATCCGGTACTATAGTCCAAATAAATATATATGCAGTTGGAGGTCCCGGAATATTCGTAGTCCAAAAATAAACATATGAGGGGTGGAGTAACCTCCCGGGATACCGTCCCAGTCCCAAAGTAAACACATCGCAACAACACAAAGAATATTCAATTAAATTCAAATTCCATATCAAGGTAAAATAGGTATTTCTAGCCTAGCATGTTGTACATAATCCAAATAAGGCATTTTGAGCGAGTAGATCAATTAAGTTAATTAGACATGCTTTTCTAAGCTAACAACAGACTTAGATTCCAAGTAGTGTAAACAAGAAAGGAAATACAATCAAGACTAATTTTATTGAAAAAATAGGATTTTCAACAATTAGCACAAGTANTTCTTGCCACGAGTATCCGACTCCAAATGGCCAAAATCTATTCAATTCCATTTCATAATGTAAATAATACTTCAAGAAGCTGATTCTACAATTAAATTCTAAGCTAATACGCGAAATTATGTAAAATAACCAAAACGTCCCTTAGGCCCACGTCTCGAAATCGGGTGAAATTTATATTTTTAGAATATTCACATCCACATGAGTCTATTCTTATAAACATCTCTCAAATCGGATGACAAAAAACCCAATCAAAACTCAATCTCTAGGTCTAAGAACCTTTCCCCCAATTTCTACAAAAATTACAAAATTAGAGGATGAATTTAAGTGAAGATTCCTGAAAATTAGTCTAAACCGAGTAAGAATCACTTACCAAAGTCGCACAGGTGAAAATCCCCTCAAAAATCGTGATCTCCCGAGCTCCCAAGTCCAAAATATGAGTTATGGTCTAAACCCTCGATTTTGGGTTTTAAATTCTCTGCCCAGATGTTGTTCATTGTGATCGCAAGAAATCATTTATGATCGCGAAGAGTAAAAGTGAAAGGCTCCAGAAATGGCCTACGCGATCGCGACCTGAAGAATGCGATCGCAGAAGAGGAAAAGTGAAGGGTCCTCGAACTAGCCTATGCGAACACTATAGAAGGCTTGCGATCGCAGAAGAGGACAAGGCCAGCTTATGCGTTTGCGGTCTAAGCCAATGTGAACGCGAAGAGTAAAAGGGCAATGAACCACCAGCTCCCATATGCAAACACGAAAAAGTAATTGTGAACGCGAAGGAGGAAGAGGATGACTTCCGCGATCGCGAGTAAAGTAATGCGATCGCAAAGAAAAGCTTAGGCCCCCCTCAGAGAATACACTATGTGATCGCGGAGGGAAGGCTGCGATTGTAGAGAAGGAAACCAGATACCCGCAGTTCAACAACTCAACAAGTTCCAAAAATGATCCGTTGAGCATCTGAAACACACCCGAGGCCCCTGAGACCTCAACCAAACCTACGAACATATCCCATAACATCATTTAAACTTGTTCCAACCTTCTAAATGCTCAAAACAACACCAAAACACCTATTTTCATCGGATTTAACCTTAAGAATTTCAAAAACTCTAAAAACACACTTTCGATCAAAACGTCTATCAAACCACGTCCGAATGACCTAAAATTTTGCACACACATCTCATTAAACAATACAAAGCTACTCCAGCTTCCGGAATTCCATTCCGACCCTCGGATCAAAATATCACTATCGGACCGGAAACTTCAAAAATTCAACTTTCAGCATTTCAAGCCTAAATTAGCTACGGACCTCCAAAACACATTCTGATCACGCTCCTAACCCCTAAATCACCTAATGGAGCTAACGAAACCATAGGATTTCCATTCAGAGACTATCTTCACACTATTCCGACTATGGTCAACTTTCCAACACTTAAGCTCTCATTTAGGGACTAAGGGCCCTAAAACTCTCCGAAACTCAAAACTGAACATCCCGACAAATCAAATTAGTAGAAATAAACTTAGGAAAAGCAGTTAATAGGAGATCGGGGCGTTAATTCTTAAGACGACCGGCCGGGTCATCACATCCTCCTACACTTAAACATTCGTTCGTCCTCAAACGAGCATATAGACATACCTGAAATGAAGCTGCTCATGGCCTCAAACTGCTGAGCGACGCGTTAGAGCTCAAGACGATCGGTCGGGTCGTTACATTTTCTCCCACTTAAACATAAGTTCATCCTTGAACGTGCTAAGAACTATGTTGGGGTTTTCCGAAATCACTGTTTAACACCTCGAGCACCTAACTGTGCTACCACAACTCAGCTGGGTACCCTAGCTCGATCAATCTGAAGATATCCCTTTTTCACCTAAGCAAATAAGCCTTAAAGCCCAATTCTTACATCTAGAATTCTCTGCCAGGCCTGTTCCATCATACCCTCACCGTATCAATAGCTACCCGCAGCACTAAAACATGACTGCATAACTTAGCTGAATTCACACCTTGCGTCACTTTACTCATAGGACCACAATAACATTCTCTGATCAAATTATCAAAATTCCACGAATCTGATGCTCCCATTGTACCTCATGACCTACATAGGTCTTGCTCTAACTCTTACAATACCACCAAGACGGAAGAGATGCGTAGAAATTCATACCACTGCCGAATCAACAAATCATTGGGTCTATACTCCTGGTAAGAACCATCACCTCATTCTAAACCAAATAATGGTCTTAGTTCTTTAATATACTTCATATAATCAGATTGCACTAATCTTAATCCCATGATCTCGTCTCACCCAGTACGAACCGCTCAGGCAATAAGCCACACCGGACATAATCAAAAGTCTTATATGATTCCACAATGTGCCAATAGGCTATGAACTCAAATGTGACAGAAGAAAAATGAACTCTAGAAGGAACTACTCAAATCATGCACTGATATGAACTTTCCTTAGAGAATAGGAAGCAAGGCATACAAAATTTGCATATAGAAAACTGTACTAAACATTACACTATTGTGGCATGACTTGATCCAAATAACATACCCATGGCGGTGTGCCACCCGATCCACACATAGAATTCACGTAAGGAGATATACATCGAGCTAAACTGCTAATTATAACAAAATTCCAAATATTGGTTACACACACGCTAAGTACATAATACCATCCTCGGGGAGACATATAGTGCCATAGGCTACAAAACTCAAACATAACTGAGGTGCGATATACGATCAAAAATCTCGAAAGCCATCTTGCTCATATAACATCATCTCTAAGCAGAACCTCAACACATAAGATATTCATCAAGCCGTCTCACAACTCATATGGCGCAACATATCATTTCATGAAATAGCTGACAATGAAATAGTACCCCCAACTACTTGTCCAAAGGAGTGCATTGCTGAAATGAACACATCCGGCCAAATATATAGCCCGTATTCACATTTAGATCCATCTACAGACCTCAAACTGATTCTGATCATACTGAACTAGGATAATAACCTTTCAAAGGTCCAGAATAACCCCCTTTTTCTCATAACACACGAGAACTATCATCATAATCGGGCAATCCTCCATGGTCCACAATCCAATAAGTCGAGTGCCCTCCAAAATAAATTCTCAAATTAATGATATCACCGCCGTCTTCATACTTGATTTAAATCTTCAATCAATCAAGTGAATATATTCCACACTTATACAATCTACCTGCGGGGCGCTCTCACGACCTTCCGTAACAGACAACAGATATGCGTATCCATACCACCAGCCGCACTAGCGTTGAGAAGCATTCAAGAATCCATAACCAAGATGCAAGGCCTTTTTCACAAAACACCGATCTCAGGTGATGCTTAAGATGATACCCACTTAATTTAAACAACGAAATTCCTTTATTGCTCATCCGAGCTCGCGACATCCCTGTCAACACCGAACTTCAACCTTGATCCTCACTTCAAATTCCATACCACACACTACACCAACATGCCAATATAAGATAGAACACAATTTTTCATCATAACTCCGTAACCACTGATCTTCGCAAACTCAACTCTTAGGAAGAGTGGGCGCGAATAACTTTTACCCGATAGTGGTTTTCGGGGTCAGTTTCCTCAGGAAGCTTAATATTGGAGTCAAGTATTTGTGAAGACTAATAAAGTGATGTAACTTCTAATTTGGCTTCTAACATTTTTGGTTTTCTTTGATTATCGACTAAAGATATTGACTACAATTATGAACTAGATTATGCTAAATTATAATTCTAAGGTGTATGCAATAAGGAGAAGACACTAGGGTCATAGCACTCGCCTAGGTGAATAATTAACGGGTATAGAATTTCAATATAAGGATGACAATATGGGATATATGGATAACCGTTGCACTTAGCACTCACTCTCACACCTCTCGGTAGAGAGAGTGATTTTGCCCAATTGACTCTCTTGAGACCAATTGGGTAGGCTAATTTGCCCAAGCAACTTTAAGGTTCAAGTTGGGTAATTACTCTCTCGAGGTTTAACCCGTTACTCGGGACTACCATTCTCATGGGTCCATCCCAAATTCTTGTTGGGTTGATTGAGAGGTTATAGACTCTCTTTCTCAAGAAGAGTCAAAACCCACTAAGCTAGACTTAGTGTTTGCAACCACAAAAATCTAAATGAAAACATACAATCAACCCAAAACCAAACACCCAATATCATCCAAACATTAAGCAAAAACACCCATTAATTACCCACAATAGGGTTGAGCCACAACCCTAGCTAATGTGTTTAGCTAGACATGGAAGAAGTAGAAATTGAAGAAATAATAGTAGAAATTGACATATTAATGAACTACAAATTTAATACACTTGAATCCACGTTCAAAACTAAGGAAAATAGCCCAAAATAGTCAAATAAATGTTGCCTCGTGCTCAGCTGCTCGTACCGTGTAAAAGAACTTAACCTAAAAAAAGTAAAATATTCTATTTATACTACCCAGGAAAAACTGGACAAAAATGCCCCTGAGGGTCTGTCGCGGACCGCATGAAAATGACATGCGGCCGTATAGGGTAAAAGGCCTTCAATATTTGAGCTTCTGGGTCTTGGACGCGGACCGCATGGAAATGGCCACGCGGCCGCGTTGGGTAAGTCACGCGGACTGCATGAAAATGATGCGCGGCCGCACAGTTGAGTCTCGCGGACCGCGTGGAAATGATGCGCGGCCGCACAGTTGATTTCTCCATTAGTGTTAGCTCTCTGATCATTCACCCACGCGGACCGCACTGGTTTGGTGTGCGGCCGCGTGGGACTATGCCTTTGAATCTGAGCCTCTGTTTCTTCATCATTGCGGACCGCGTAGAAATGGGTGCGGTCCGCTTGGAGTTGTGTCCAAACTTCAGGTTCTCTGATCCTTACCTGTGCGTCCGCGTGGCAAAACAGTGCGGACCGCACAGGTTCCGTGACTTGAATATTTGCAGGATCTTCTTGTGCGGCCGCATGACAAAAGGTTGCGGTCCGCACAAGTCTTTTTACTCACACTTTAGCTCATCTCTTGACGCTTGGCAGATTTCACTCCTTCCTGAGCCGATTTGTGATCTTTATCATCTAGTCGCTCAAACCTGCAATCAAGCGCAACTTGTAAGCAATTCAGGACTAATCTATATCAATTTATGCACAAAGCTTAGGCAGAAAGGGGTATAAATCATGTAAAAATCACAGTTATCAACTCCCCCAAACTTAAACCTTTGCTTGTCCTCAAGCAAACAAGATAAGACCTACCCTTCAATGAAAATATCCAAGTAATTCCTACTTCTTATAAAGTGACCTCAATCAAGCATCAATTGGGACTAACAATTGCCCTCAATGCAAGTGCATCATTAACACATTTAAAACTTTGAAAACTTATGGATCAAGTATGACACAAGAGCTTCAAGGGTTGACACATTTCATCAAGGAACCTTTCTCAAGAACTTTGGTCATTGTGGAACCTAAACTCAAACATCTTCGACTCTCCCTAAATGGACCTCACCTTTTAGAGTATTTGCACACAAATTGAGGTGAATGGATTCTTCGCTCATCTCTCTCAAGGAAGAGACCCTAAGCCCGGCTCTAAGTACCATATGCTTGCCCTTCATGTAGGTATCCACTAATGTAGGCTTCCCCAAACTTGAGATCATATAGGGCTTTTTTCAGATTCATTGTGAAGGCTTTTGGGTAAAAGTAGGATATGCTTTCGTCCATATGGATTAAATCTTCCCTTAAGAACTTCTTTTGATTCGTTTTGACACACTTCCTTGACTCATTTGAGTGATTCTTCTTTCAAGGGGTTAGAGAGACACAACGTCACTCTTTTCTTTTTCAATTCAATCCTTTCTTCTTTTTGTTCTTTAGGTCTTTTTCACTTTTTCTTTTCTTTTTCTTTTTGCATTTATTGCCCTTTTTTTACCACATTGGTGCCTGCTTTGTCTCTCCCCCAAACTTACATTC
>MU761968.1:0-16660 GCA_026770625.1 Nicotiana glauca | reverse complement strand
CCTCCAAAAATAGTGTATTTTGGAGGATCCGACACGGGTACGGCATCATTTTGGAGAGTCCGCGCAACATAGCCTGTGCTAGCAAGAGGTTGAATTTTCTCCTCTTGGGAGGTCTTATTTTGGTAACTTGTGAATGGACTCTACTATCTCATCAACCTTTGTACATGAACTCTTGCTTCGCGCTCTCTCTCTCTTTTTCTCTGAGTTCCTAACACCTGCAATTGCCTCATTTTTCAGCATTGAATTTGATCGAGATGATGAACTTTTTGCTACAGCTGGCGTGTCGAGAAGAATCAAGGTCTTTGACTATTCATCAGTAAGTATATTTTTCGCGATCTTAATAAATCCTCCGTTGTTAATGCAAATCTCCAGCTGGTAGTTTTTCTTACTACTTCACATTTGGTAGATTATTTTCCCATTTATTCGACTATGTTGGAATAGTCTCAAGTGACGTCAAGTAAAGCTGGATTACAGTCTCATGTCCCTTTCCCCCATTGAGATTTTTGGTCTTTTTTGAAAACGTTGATTTAATGAGATGTTTAAATAAAATATCTCAAAAAAGAATATTACTTCTCAAAAAATAGTAAGATGTTTACATAGATTAGTGTCATCCTGATAAAAGTCGTATGATACCACTCTTTCTGTTGAAATTACCTCAACAGATTGAGATGATACAAATACTTAATATTCTAAGAGCATTTTCTTGTACTTCTATTTCTCTACTATGTATAAATCGGATATGATATTCTCCATTTTAGGTGGTAAATGAACCAGCTGATGCACAATGTCCTGTTGTTGAAATGTCTTCACGATCCAAACTTAGTTGTCTGAGCTGGAATAAGTACGCAAAGAACCACATTGCGAGCAGTGAATATGAAGGCATAGTAACCATTTGGGATGTGACCAATCGTCAGGTAGTATCTGTTTTCAGGGGTTTTATCTTTGATCATGGGGCATGTTTCAAATCTCTGATAACATTATATGTTTTCTTGCTCAGAGTGTGATGGAGTATGAGGAACATGAAAATCGAGTATGGAGTGTTGATTTCTCTCATACTGATCCTTCTATGCTTGTGTCTGGCAGTGATGATTGCAAGGTAAAAAGAACTTCATCTCTCTTTTTGCTTTTCATGGTCTTCTCTAATATATCGTTAGATTAACAACTGTAAGAGCATACATGAATTTGACGAAATTGACAAATAGAGCAGATTTTTTTTTTTGGGTTGGGGGGGGGGGGCATTTTGTTACTCCTTATGTAGTTGGGTTTACCATCAACAAATTAGAAGTGAAATGCAGCAGGCAACAAGGCCCATAATTCATCTTTTTTTCGTTCCTTTGAGTTCTTTTCCGTATTTTAGGAATTTGATAAATTTCTGGATCAGAAGTAGGAATAAAAGTTTGAGAGATTCTTTCAGTTCCTCCTATTGGATTGATAACAACTATATTTACTTTCAAGTTTGAGAGTTAGTTCCTCAGATTGGGTTGATAATAACTATCCTCATTGATGGTTTACTTTTCTGGTCTGATTAATCCCAGAGTCCAAAAATATATATTTGCAAAATCATATGCTGGTTATGCATGAACTGGTAAGTGTGAGGCCACATCTGTATCTTATGTGAATCACACCCCAGGTGTGGTTCAACAACAAAGAGCAAAATTTCCTCACTAACTGCAACAAACAAAACATGTTTAAAAGGATTTCAAATGTGTGAAAGATCATAGCAAGCTAACTCAAATTGCTCAACAGGTCAAACTTTGGTGCATGGAGCAGGAGGCAAGTGTTATTAGCATTGACATGAAAGCAAACATTTGCTCTGTGAAGTATAATCCTCAATCCAGCTTTCATATAGCTGTAAGTTACGCTTCATCTTAAATCAATGCATCAAATTATGCTAAATCTCGTACATTGTTGAACTTTTACACCATGGCATGATCTTGTTTCTTGCAGGTGGGTTCTGCTGATAATCATATCCATTATTATGACTTGAGAAATATTAAGCAGCCGCTGCATATTTTCAGTGGACACCATAAAACTGTTTCATATGTGAAATTTTTATCCAACAATGAGCTGGCGTCTGCATCAACGGATGGTACATTGCGTTTGTGGGATGTCAAGGAGAACATTCCAGTAAGTTATCACACTTATTCGTTGCTTTTGTTTCACTATGTGTTCCTCAATGTGAATACTTGAGATGTTAATTACATATTCCACTGTTTCAAAATTAATTCCGAAAACCAAGCAAACTAGGAAAAATCAATTGAAAACCGATAACGGTCAGGGATTAACATTAAAATTAGAAGAGAGAAAAGGAGGGAGGGGGGATAGTTTGCTAAATTTCGGTGTTCTTTTTAAATTGTGCATGCTGCTGTGTGTATGTAAGATGTTTCTTTGTTCAAAAGGAAAAGCTACTTCCACAAAGTGCTATATGCTGGTTCATGCATATACTTTAAGGAATTTGTATTGTAAATCCACAGAATTATCTAACCTTTAACTTGGCCATTTCTTTGTTATGTTTTTTCCCTTTCAGCTGCGAACTTTTAGAGGACATACGAATGAGAAGAACTTTGTGGGTCTTGCAGTAAACAGCGAATTCATTGCCTGTGGCAGTGAAACAAATGAAGTGTTTTTTTATCACAAGGTATCTCTAATATAGTAGAGAACATGTTATTTCTAATGTACTAGTGGATAACAGGATTCATATCAGTCTCTTTAATAATATGTTGGATTTATGCAGGCGATTTCTAGGCCAGTAGCATCGCACATGTTTGATTCTGACCAGAATGATCAAGATGAGGACATGGGATCACATTTCATCAGTTCTGTTTGTTGGAAGCGTGAGAGCCCAACCATTTTAACAGCAAATAGTCTAGGGGCTGTACAAGTGCTTGCTCTTACTGCTTGATGAGTAAAAGTGGAACGATAGAAAGGCAAAAGAATAATATGAAGGAATAGAGGTATCATGCCCTGCATCAATTCTCCATTGTATGCAGAGGCGGACCCAGAATTTGGAGGTGACGGGGGCACTATTATTTTTGTCATAGTCATGATTCATGCGAATTATTAGCTACAAAGTTTGACGTGCAACTCTCTTTAAGACTTTGATGATTAGGATAAGTGCTAAGCTTCAATTTTTTATATAGAGAAGAGTTTGGGATTTTTTGAGGGAGAAGTTTTATCATAAGAAAGGGGGTGTTGGGCGGAAACTAAAGGAAAAAAAAAAAAAGACCTGAAACTAAAGGAAAAAAGCCAAAAAAAAGAAATTTAGGCTTATAGATCCTTCAAGTAAAATCAAGTAACTGTTGGAGCTGGGAATCAAATCCAGTATCCACGCATAAGAGCAACTATAAGTTGCAGATGCGACCAGTGCCCCAAACAAGGTTTTGACACTAAGGGTGCCTAATAAAATATATAACCGTTTCTCCAGGTATACAGCCTACATATACATATACATACAGGTTTTTTCCCGAGCTTAACGGGTGCCAGTGACCCCTCTACCTTCCACCTAGGTCCGCCCCTGATTGTATGTGTTACCAGATTATTAGGGTAATTAATGAAGCTTGGTTTTTCTCTATCGGAAACATCTACGCTCTTCCAGGCAGGGGGGTAAGGCTACATATATTCTACTCTCCTCAAAACCTCACTTGTGGGAATCCACTGGGTTTTCTGATGTTGTTGTGGTGGTGGTGGTTCCTTTTAAAGCAATTCGATTGATGGGGCATAGGGATGTAGCTCGAAGGGTGTTATTACACATTACTTGATACTAGGGATGGCAAAATGGTTAAAAGAAAATAGTTAATTATTCATATTATCCACTGAAAACTAGATTGGATAATGAACTTTTTAAGAACGGGTCAAATATGGATAAGAATTGTAGCGATCCCTTTGGGAGGGTGCTACTTAGGAAACAAATTTAATTCCCTACTTACAAAATATTAAAAGAGATATTAGTTTTAAAATATTCTGAATAATTTAGTAGCGGAAATAGCCCCATGCAAAAAGGTTCAAAGTGCAATAAATTTCTTTTTCTGAAAATACACCATAATTTTTTATTTAAATGAAATACAATGTCAAAAATATTAACATAAGGTGATATAACTCTTCTCGAATAATCAACAGATTAAAGCAACTTCCTAACAAATATATACTTTCATTCAACATCACTGCAAGTTTGTATTGTACATAAATTTTAAATTATCGGGTATATAAAAAGGAAACTAGTTTTCTCCTTTGTACATATTTACAAGACAAAGTATAAATTCAGCTTATTACAAGACTTGAGTTATTGACACACACTAAAAACAACAAAATTAGTTTTCAAATTTAAGTTACAAGATTTTTGGTATTAAAATCCAACAAGCCTCCAAATAACGTACATAATGTGACATATAGATATATTTATGTATATATTAGGTATATTCTGTATATCATGTACACGTCCCAAAACTATGCAAAACCAAGGTGCATATGCTAATGTGATTTCCAAGATCTCCAAAAAAAAGGACTACTTCATTATGGTCATCTTCAGATTTCATCCCGAACATTACTTACGATAGAAAACAACTATCGCTAAGCATAAAGTGTAGTGGTGTATAAATTTTAGGCTTGGAGTCATTAAATTCTCCAATCCCCCTCTTCAATAATAGTTAGCTCAATTTAACATAATTTAAATCAAGTGAACAAATATTCAAACATATCAATATCAAACTTTGAAGTATTTCCAAATACCAATAAATAATGTTCAAGAGTCAAGAAAGTGTATACTATCAATCTAAGAGAGTATACCAAATATCTATTTTTCGCTTAATATGTACGTCATGCCATCACACTAAGCATAATCATATATCAAGATGGACCGAAGCCCCAAATCAAGTAGGGTCAAAACCCAATATACAAGAGAATCAAGAATCATATTAAGAATGGCTTCCTAATTCGTTCTTAACACGGACAAGTTCCATAATTCAAGACGAACTACAAATCCAAAGTCAAGATGGCAAAAGAACTGAATCAAGAGGCATGCCAAGATGAATGACAAAGTCACTGCCACAAGAAGGACAAAGTCCCAACAAGAATGCAAAATGATCAAACAATCCGTACAAATGGGCGATTTAGCAAATATCTTACAATACTTGATATACTATGAATATAACAATATAAATTGAAGACAAGAAAAATAAAAATATCTGGTTATTTCAAAATATTCCAGCAAGCAAAAAGAGTACAAGTTTATACACAAACTTCGGTATTTTACCACAACACAATTCAATCACAACTTGGGGATGTTCGAATCGTCTATGCCGTAAACAACCAAATCTGTCCATTTCGTCAAATACTTTCCCTTTGATTTTTCAAGGGTTTATATACCTTAAATACATAATCAAATATCTACATAAGTTCAATGATTTAACAAGTCAAACTAAACATGATATTGGTGAAAATTACCCAAAAACGTTTGAACAAAATTCTGGACCATTGTTCCGAGTTGTGACTCAGTTTTGAAGATCTATTCGGACATACTAGACTTTATAGTCTTCATAAAAGTTGTAGGTATATGTCTTACCGTTTCAAAATATTTTGAATCATCCGCATATTAATTTTGTACATAAAGTTATGCTAATATTACTAACAGAAGTACAGAGAGTATTTCGAAAATTGAAAATCTGGGCAACATCTACCCTGTACTTTACGATCATTTTTCAGGTACATAATAACCAAACTAGATTTTGGTTCCTTCATAAGAGTTGTAGAGTTATTAAATACCTTTCCATAAGTCTTGGATCACTTAAATCGGAGCTCTTTACGAACAGATACGTAAAAAATATTAGTAGATGTCTGGTATAAAAACGAGTTTAGAAACTTACCAAGATGAGCAACTTGATCTTCACCCAAAAACGAAATTGCTTGTTGATTTAGTAGGAAATTCCTAATTTTTCAAGAAAAATTCAGTGCTATGGATGAGAGAGAGATAAAGATCATGAGAGAGAGAGAGAGAGAGAGAGCGAGATGGGAAGATAGAGAAATAGGAAGATGGTCTTCCTTTTTTTTTTCTTAAAGAATAAACCAAAACAAATGGGGATTTTTTTTCATATATTGACCATTTCACATTTAAAAAGTGCAAGTTAAAATATTTCTTCGTTATAAAAATGTTCAATCAAGAATGCAAATATTATAAAAAATTTGGGGTGTTACAAGAACCATATTATCCATTTAGAAAATGGATAACCAATGAGTCTAACCTTTGTATTTGTAAAGCCTCAAATCGTGGGTTCCTCAAGTTAGAGAGACTAAGAATTCTCCCAAAAGTGATCACATACAAAAGCCATGAATAATATGGTTACCCATATTATCCGTCGGTTAATCCGTTTTTTATCCGTATTAAATATGGGTTGGATCGGATAGTTTATTCATTTTTCANCCCCCCCCCCCCCTGTTTGCCACTCTTACTCGATACTATTGCAGTGAGTCTGGAACCCAATTGTGATTCTTTTGGACTTTTTAATTCGCACTTTAACTTAACATCCGTTTGGGAGGTTAAGGTAAATTTCAAACCACGTTTTACCTATTTTGTGGGCCCACCAATAACTCTTCTGCACTTAACATAACAGTAAAACGCCTTTTAAAAAGCGTTTTACTTCCAAAAATGACCCCCCTCCCCCCGGATTGGGCATTACCTTATTTAAAGGCGCTAAGGGTTCTGCAAAAATTCATTCAGAAATATTCTCAACTGCTGATAAATTTTTGTCCTTGTTAAATTCTCAAGTTTTTTGTCATAATGTCTAAAGAGCGAAAAGTAAGGGTTTCATTATATTGGGGGGTGGGAGGGTGAGGTTGTGGTGGCGAATAACGCAATAAGCTATAGTTTATCTCCATATAGTCATGTTAAGTTGCCATTTACAATGGAGTACGATAGACTGGTATCGTTTTATGTAATAAAATGAGTGTGAGCAAACGTTCGGTGAATCTTAAAATAACTAGAAGATATCCATATTCCGTGAGTCCGCAATAGGTTGCTTATTACGCTGAGTTTAACATCGAGGATGATAATCTGAGAGATTTTTTGGGGACTCCGGTTGAATATCGAGAATTTATTTTGATAAAATATTAGAAATGTGCGTGAAGATTGAAGACGTTCGTAATAATGAGGTTGCGCAAAGCAGGAATGACCCTCAAATCATTAGCTGATTTATCTGGAGCAGTTTTAGCCGAACATGTTTCTGCTGAAAGAGTTTGGCCGGATCTAAAATTATCTCCACGGGCGAATGAGGTGTGAGGAAATAAGTTCTCTCCTACTTTACATAATTCACAAGTCGACTAGTAAACTTTAATTTTTCTTTGTATTACGATGTTTATTTTTGTTGTATTGAATTTGTATTAACACTCATATATTTCATAAGGGGTACCGTCCAAATATGAATTTTACAAGTTATGAACCCACGCCCAGTTGGAATATGCATGGTAATTTTCATTATGGAATGTCAACACATTACGACTTGTAAGTGAAGTGATATAGCTATATGTAAAGTATTTATCAATTTGAGTAGTTTATTATTTTGTTATTTGTGCAGTGAAAATGAGCAACTTGATAGCCATGTCCTCACTCGATTGCCTCTAGACGATGTATTTACTCGGGATTTGGAAAATGCGCAGGGTCAAGAAGATAATAGTGATTATGATAACAAAACCAATGAGTCTAAAGATGACACACCCTTCCACACCCTTCCCTGACGAGGGTGATAATGAGAAGGAAGTGAATGTCGAACCTGATTTGACGAGGGAGCATACTTCACCTCCCGTTAGACCAAGAGTGTACGAGTCCCACGTGCCGTTTCATTCAAGCCATCTTGCCTACCTTGATCATTTACCAAGTATGTCGGGTGTGTATGCCCCCCCACAAGGGATTTTGATGAAATTCGGACAGCAATGTGGGATGAGTCTAGACCAATGGTGCTGGCAAAGTGCATGCTTTTTCCTAATAAAGCGCGCCTAAGCAGGCAACGAAAACGTACAGCGTAAAAGAGTACTGTGAGATGATGGTATGGAGTCAAGTTTGGATGTATACAAGGTTGTTTGTCGTAGATGGTTTACGGGTTTTCATTGGATGTTGCGTGCGAGCAAGAAGCAAATAGGGTCGTGGAAAGTGGATAAATATATTGGCACCCACAATTGTAAAATGGACATATTCAATGGGAATTACTTCAACTTGGATGTTGACTTGATTTCTGTTCAACTGATTCCACACATTGAAGCGTCCATAAGGTACAAGATCAAAGAGTGTATTACATCTGTCGACCAAGAATATGGGTGTACTACTCCCAAAAGAAAGGCACATCTCAGACGCAAACGTGCATATGAAATTATTTATGGTGACTAGAAAAAGTCATTTGCATCTTTACCCAGGTACATGGCCGCATTGCAACACTTTAACCCCGGGGCTGTTGTTGAATGGAAGCTTGATCAGAGTGCAGGAATATCGGAATATATATTCAGATACGTGTTTGGGGCATTTAAACCAGCAGTTGATGGTTTTGTGCATTGTTGTCTGGTAATTTCCATAGACGGTACTCATGTCTATGGAAAGTATAATATTAAGTTGTTGATCGTCGTTGCAGTAGATGCCAATGGACAAATATTTTCACTAGCTTTTTCCATATGTGCTAATGAAAGCCAAGAGACGTGGACGTTATTTTTGAACCACTTAAAGCAGCACGTTGTCAAACAACGTTCAGGTATTTGTCTAATATCTTATTGGCATGGTGGTATATTAAGTTTTGTAGAGTATTTGCCCGAATGGCAGGAACCCTATGCATACCACTGTTACTGTGTGAGGCACCTAAAGGAAAATTTTCAGAAGAAATATCCTAACAAGGACTTGCATGATTTAATATGGATGGATGCAACTGATCACCATGAATGCAAATTCAGGAGACGTATGGAATCGATTTGGCAGTTAGACGAATGAGCCTATCATTAGTTGATGCGACATGAGCTTCACAATTGGACATTGCATGTGGACGGTGGCAGACGATGGGAAACCCTGACTATAAATTGTTGGAGTCTTTCAATGATTTATTGAAGTCCGCACGTGGATTTCCTGTCACTTCCATGGTGCGGACGTCAACAAATGGCGGAGAGGTATGTTGGAAGTCTTGCATCGGAATTGATGGAGAGAGGTGTTGAATTTATTCCAATACCAATGGAAAGATTTGAGAAATACAGGAGGCGAGCACATTGGCATTTATTTTTATAATATTGAAACGAGTGAAATATTTTGAAGTTCGCATCGCTGTCTATCAACAACGGGGGAATAATATAAACATCGTAAATGAAGCCAGCATGTTGTGTTCTTGTAGAAAATGGTCCATCTACCACATGTCGTGCTCATGACATGAAGTGATTTCAACATACAGGTTTAGGGGCAACCGACTATGTTGATAGGTAATACAGTGTTGCTGCATACTTAAACACATATAGTGGACAGTTGCAGCCAGTGGGTGCTGAGCATTATTGTCCGTCGGAATCATTTAAAATAGTGTGTAACAAGGACTATTTGTGTAAGATACAAGTGCAAAAAAGAACGCGTATACATAACCAAATAGATGTTGGTGATACCGTTTATGCGCGTAACTGTGATATATGCTCGCAAACAGGACACGACCATCATAAATGTCCTTCAACTGGTTTGGGTGGCGGTGGTAATCCAGCTCCTGGTGGAAGTTCATCTAATGTGCCTAACTATCAAGGATACAAGTAGTGTTTTATTTTTGTAATATGATTGTAATAAGTGTATGTACTTGTTTATGTTGCAGATGTATCAAATAAAATTATATTTTCATTGTTGTTAAATCTTATTGATATTTAATATTTTTCAGTTCAGTAAATTAATGGATTTCTCCTTTTCGTTCATGTAATCAAAAATAGTATTTGATTAAAAACGAAAAATTTTTACTTTGATTTTCGAATTTCACTCTAAAATTATTAGAAAATTACACTGTCAGAGGAGAAAGATGTTTGATAAATATGTGAATAGATATAGTGCGGTTAAATACTACGTTATCTGTGTGGCTTTGCCTATAAATAACAGGCGCATTCTAGTTATTTTCTGCGCTTAACCATAATAAATAGCAAATTTTTCCATAAAAGCAGGGGGGTTTTGCTTTAACAAATGTCTGAACTCATTTATGTACCAATGTGTGGCAAACGTTGTATGTTGGCGGACTGTTGGGATGATGGTCAAGTTGGGTGTAGATACTGGATGTGTGCGAACAAGTTTGAAAGCAACAACGAAATTTTTTGTAATTTTGAGGTATGGTTTGATGAACGCTGTAAGCAGGAATACTGCAAAGAGTCTTTACAGTAATATCATAATTTGACCAAAACACAATGAGATGATGAGATTATGTATAAACGAGAAATTGCGGAGTTGCAGGAGAAAGTAAAAGAGGCGGAAGAAGAAAAAAATATACTGGTAGAGAAATTTAAGTGGTTGGAGCAGATAATAATAGGCGGTCATGACTAAACAATGATATGTATATGTGTTGAGAGTAGTACTTTATTTTTATGTTTCCCGTGTCATGTAATTTTATTAGTTGTATTGAATTTAAATTATATTAAGCTGTTATGTTTGTATTTGTGTTGTAGTATTAAAATAAAGAAGAAATAGGAGGAAATAAAAACATTATGCGCATATAATGTAAACATAAAAAATTATTGTTATTATTTACATAAAATACAAAAAAAAATCAATGTGTCCCTCAGCTTGTGTGCTTCAATGCAGCGGTTGACCTGAGGCGCATCCCATCCCACTTGGATACGTTATCAGAATTATCCTTATCATGTCGCCTTTTTATCGCAGGAGGCATTGCAACATGATCATCAATAGTGCTGGCAGGATCGGTAGAAGGAGTCGTTGGTCCTGCACCAACCTACAAAACAATAAGTCTGCTCAGTATGTGAAAATATATATTAGTAATATACGTGTTAAGTCAAAAAAAATCAAATTGTCTTACTATGGTCTCGACGGGATCCTAAATATATGTATTTGCCGTATCCTGGTCAGTATCGCACAAAGAGACCTTTGTGACGAGTGGATGAGGCCTTAATAAGAAAATTATAAAGTGATTTATGGTGAATCAATGAGATAAAAATAAATTTAAAAATTTAATAGTAATACAAACATACTTGCGACTGTGAAAGATCCCGAGCATCCATCGATGATGAGCCATAACTCAGTCGGCGCCCACCATCCACATCTCGGGTAGGATGTTCCTCAACAGCGGTCGATGGGCGTGAAAAGTGTTGCTCTCAATCCACTCTGTAATGCTCGTGCCCATGATCAACAATGGATCTGATGAGGTCACCTACGAAGTTGCTGGAGTGAGCGGAAGTTGAAGGCCGAATAACGACATGCTGTTGTGATGCTCATCTGGCTGATGGAGGTCACCCGACAGATCAGCTCCAACATCCTCAACAGGTGCCTCAATGCCCCCTTACTGGGGATCACCTCCTCGCCAGCCCCCACGACCCCGTAGGACAGACCTACCTCGTGGGGCACCCCTGCTTTGTGCTCCCCTACCTCGTGGGACAACTCTAACTCGATGGTAGTGCTCTGGCGCCATATAAGCAGGAACGTGCACTAAGCGCTCGTCCTTTCAGGCTCGCTGGAGTGTCCGGGCAGCCAGCTCTGTAACATGCCGGCCATACTCGTACAAAATGACCGCTCCCTCGCCGGCATGCTGCTGCATCTACAGTCTCAACTAGTGGAATAAATGTAGGTCAATAGCCTACACGGCATGTAAATATAAATTACGGAACGCTAGGACACAGTTATAAATAAGAATACCAAATAACAAACTAGTGCCTCATGCCTCCCGGCGTATGGAATGTACCGACCGCCTACTCGATGAATGGGATTCCTGACAAAAAGTTAGGTAATACCGCGGTACCAGCCCATATAATCATGCTTAGTAAACGACAAACTCGGTGATGGGAGTTGGAATCGGGTCAAATCGCCGATCCCAAGTATCGATCTACTCTTCTAGCCATGCCAAATATGCATCGTCCACCCTGGAACGATCATCCCACTGATAATGTGTGGTCTGCCAGGTAGGTGGTATCGGTACGAGCTGCGGACGGCCAAACTGGAGAAGTACCCCGCACATGGCATGATGTTTCACAGTATCAAGGCAGATTAACGGGACGGAAGAGCCCCACATAAGCCGATCATCCGAGCAATAATCAGGCAAGCCAGCTATCAATGCATTGTTGTATGGCGTCCATGCTCGCCCGACACATCTGCTTGTACAAGTAGACGAGAAAAACAACACCCCAGCTGTACTGGGGTAAATCATCTAGTTGCTCAAGATGATGAAGAAATATCAAGCTAACTAGGTTCCCCGGAGTGTTCAGGAACAAGAACCCTCCAAACATAAGGAGTAGCAGTAACCTCGTATAACGGTAAACATGATAATCTGGTGTATCGCCATCGATGTCAGGATGTAATGCCTCCAAATACTCTCAAATAGTTGTCAACGATAAACGACTGGTCCCGGCCAGTACATTCTCATCATGTGGCCGAAAACCAGTGAGTCATTGCAGCATGTCTAGGTACTGCACACCTGTCATCACTCTCATGCCATGCGGCAGAGCAATGGAGTGTCCATCAATGGGCAGCCCATATAAAACCTCCACGTCCTGCAGTGTGGTAGTGGCCTCGCAATAGGTAGGTGGAATGTGTGCGTATCCGGTCACCACCGCTCTATCAGGGTCGTGACCAAAGACCAATCGAGCTACAACCGCCCGATCTCCAAAATCCTGTAGAAGCTTGTCTCCTGCAGACATGTGACTACACGGGTATAGAGAACTCTGTCATTCAGAAAGTTTCACATGTCCTCCACTCTCCTGACGCAGAGAGTTTGGCCCAGTAACTCTCTCACTCATATGTGGGCCGACCTATGATCGTCCTGTAATGACAGTAGCTTATCGCTGGAATAGGCGGAACCTCTGTGTCGTTGACTGTAAGTTAAACAACATTAATTACATGTTAGTTTTATAAATTTATATGTTTATTTGTAAATTAAATAATTAATTTTATAATTATACAATATTTAATTATTATGTATTCACATAAGGGTTCCGGGCTCGATATTTGAGGCCTAGCAGCAGCAAGATAGTATGAATTCTTGTGTGTGTTAGTTTTCTTATTTTACATGTTTGTTTTATAATATTGTATGTTTATTTGTAAATTAAATAATTAATTTTTATAATTAGTAAATATTCACATATGAGTTTCAGGCTCGATATTTAAGGCCCACCAAGATAATTTTTATATTTATATAATATTTAATTATTAAATATTTACATATGGGTTCCAGACTCGATATTTGAGGTCTAGTAGCACCAAGATATCCTAAATTCTTATATGTGTTAGTTTTATTATTTTATATGTTTGTAAATTAAATAATTGATTTTTATAATTATATAATATTTAATTATTAAATATTCGCATATGAGTTCCACAATCCATATTTGCGTCCTAATAGCATCAAGATATTCGAAAAATATTGTTCTTTTCTCATATTATTTTGTTATGATCGTTGACTATAATTGGATAGAGTTTGTGTTTGATCTATCAGAAGGGCATTATATTACTAGTCTTTGAGCAAATAAATAATATAAATTAGATTTAAAAAAAAGCAACAAATACATTTAATCACAAAAACATTCACGAAAATACATATACAACACTAAAAAAATTATTAATATTTGTTTTAACAAATAATAATGATTTCTCGATTTTTATATATTTTTTTAGCATACTAATATCTAAATTCGGATAAAATTAACATACCGGTTTAATCGCAAAAAAAAATTCAAAATAACATAGAACACATGTAAAACAACTAATATGCATTTTTATACGAGTTTCAACAAAAATTAAATCGTAATACCTCGATTTATGGTTTTTGGAATGTTGAAGAATTGAAGATTTTTGTCCAAAACGAGCAACCACAACGAGAGAAGGTCTTAGTTAGGATGTGGAACCAACACTCTTTACTTTCTATGGGAAGGATGGGGTCCACTTGAGTTTTTAATCTCGTTAATAGGGGGAGGGGGAAGATTAAAAACTCTTATTAATTTTAAACACTCTTTACTTTCATGAATTTAATTTTAATAAAATTTATATGCCTACAAATGTCCCCCTACTTCAAGACTTGTCTTATGAACTTCAAAGATTAGACTTGAAGCAAAAATAAATAAATAAATAAATAAATAAATCACATGCGCATGTTCCTTAAAGACGCTCCGTGCAACGTCCATTTGCAATTGGCAACTTAGCACTTATATCCTATAACTATCCAAGCAAATTTTGAGTATTCATAAGAGATAATACATAAATTACCCATCAAACTTGTCCGAAAAAATTATTTTACACACTTTAACTTTACGGGCGATTTATGTCTCCCCTATTCTTGTTTGGGGTGAATTTAATATCACCCTAAATGGTGACATGCCAAAGGCAATACTTTCACTCTCCCAAACTCGGGAAAAAATTATTTTTTAAATTATTTTTTTAAACCCCTCCCAAAATAATTAAGGAGGCCCTTTCTGATAACAAATTTGTCATTAACTACTTTGTTAAGCAATCCTAAATTAAGGATAATAATTAACCAAGGGTTTATTATCATTTAAAAATCATTTAAATTAAGGATAATAATTAACCAAAAAATCATTTAAACCCCTCCCAAAAAAATGTGGGTTTGTTGAACTGGGGTTTCATAGAAAGTATCTACCGTGTCATTAACAACTCCGGCAGCCTCTGAAACTTCCATCAGCCGGAGTTCTTGATTTTCCGGCAGTTTCAACTTGTCTCCAGTGACTTGGTCAGAAGGCAAAATGTGGGTGTGTTGAATTGGGGTTTCAATGCCAAAACAGAATTTGAAACCAAAACGTATCTTAAGAATTCAAATCCAAGAATTCAATACCAAAGAAGAAACTATTATAATCATTCCCTATTCAAGATTAAAGGAAATTATCAACAGTACAAAAATTATAACTTACTGCAATACTCATTCAATGTTAATAAACATTGAGATATTAAAATTATTAAAATACTCATTCTTTTGAGTTATTAAAAAATATTGTATTTTTTAACAACTTTACAACTTACTGCTAGTTGGTTTGGGATTCACCATCCATGGCAAACCAGAAGAAGAAAAAGGCAAAAGAACGGGGAGGACAGGTGATAGAGAGAGAAAGTGGAATTAGGTGGGTTTTCATCAAAAAGACCAAAGTGCCCTCGTAGTTAAAACAAAATAATTAAATAAGTTGAAAAACAAAATAAAGCAGATATTGACACGTGGCGCGCGTGTACTACACATCCCACCACAAGACTGATTAAGTGTTATCAATGGGGTATTAAATTCACACCAAACAAAAATAAGGGGGACATAGATCGCCGGTAAATTTAAGACGTGTAAATAATTTTTTCGGACAAGTTTGACGGGCATTTTATGTATTATCTCTATTCATAATGGTTTTCATCCAAATTTTGGTCAATTCAACGAATTGGAATTTAACGTTCTTGGATTTATGGCAAAGAAAGCTAATCATTGGTGTACTATAGTTCGGATTGCCTTTGTCTCTTTCCCGAATTGCACGTAGACTTCACTATCTATAACTTTTCTTTACTCTAATCGATTTAGGAAAACAAGTCCTTATTGGACTCTAATAACCACCGTTCCCACATTGTAGATACACCTCAAATCAGTCAGTTTTGAGATCTATATAAACCATACACCCTTCATTGCATTAGTACCAATTTTAATATTAATTTCAGCGTTTGCGAATTTCTTTGAGTCTACTCTTGACGACTTGGACACATTAACGCGAAGGTAATTTTTTTTTCTTTTTTTGTTGTTTGCAACTAATTTTCAACATATGAAAAATAAACTGCAGCCATAAAATAAGAGAAAAATACTTTTACTAATCAATTGTGAGTACAATTTTGTTTCTCTCTTGATTCTTCTCTCTTGATTATCTCTCTGATTTGAGGGCCGAAGCCGTGTATTTCTTGAATGTAGGATGATGCAGACCTCCTGGGGATGTATTTGATCTCCAGCTTCTTGAACTATTTGATTGTCAAGAAGTATCAGGCCATATTTGAGGATATATTTGATCTTCGACCTCTTGAACTATTTGACTGTCAAGAAGTATACGGCCATATTTTAATCTCTTTATGAATATCTCAAGTTTATGGAATTTTTGAGACACCCCTTTAAGGTAATATGTATCTATTTATATAGGTGTGAGTTAGGATTTAGGTCAGAGTAACCTCCAAAAACCTTAATAGACTCCTGGATTTCAAGAGTCTTGTAGTATCTTTAACTTAAAATTTGGCTTGATCCCTTAAAATTTCGGTATCTACACTTGTATTGCCGCAACTTTGGAGGGGAGGAAGTAATCATTTGACATGTTTGGGATACCAAATTTTGTAAACGAATAGTCGCACAAGACCAAGCCTCTAAATGCAGAAAGAATTATTTCATTTACACCTTTTATAAGAGGAAGTGCGTTAAACAGTAGAATAGTTTCCTGTTTAGAATGATTTCACTTTATCAATTCCTATATATATATATATATATATATATATATATATATATATATA
>MDKF010104334.1:0-49932 GCA_026770625.1 Nicotiana glauca | reverse complement strand
TGGATCTTAAACTTCGAAGCCTTCCTCCTCTATCCCTACTATGCTTAATCGGAGCAGGGGCATTAGGAAATTGATTAAGAATTGGAACTTTTCTAGGGTTGGGGTTTGGAGACGTCATTGTCAGATGAATTTGAACAAAGGAAAGTAAAAGGAAGTAAGAAAACACTTGTTGAAGAAGATGACAAAGGAAGAGAGAATTGAAAAGATATATGGAAGCAACCGTCAAACTAAGAGGTATAATGATGAAAAGTCTATATTAAAGGGAACTGTCACTTCATGAAAAGAAAGGTTGAAGAAGCCTAGAAAGAAGGAAGTAGAATTGCAGAACTAATCAGAAGATGACACGGGTAAGAAACATTAAAAGAGTAAGGAAACTGATGCATCAATATTATCATTAGCATTGATTATGGCGAAAATACCACTTCCCAATTATTTAATTGATAAATAAAAGAAAAGTGGGGGGACTATCTGTATTGGAAAAAAACTGAATTTATATTAAAGATAACGTGGCATTACACGTGGATTGGTCAAAAGGTCAACAGGTAATAATTAATTGAGACACGAGAAGAAGAACTCAAAATAGGCACGGGGTGCAATTTAGATATGTATCTCGTACCTAAATGAAGCATTTAGGTCTAGGAATTCTTAAAGATTCAAAAGACAAGAATTTGGTGACGAAAGATACGGGAAGAGACAGTTAAACAGGCACGAGAAGCAGTTTAGACACGAGTCCCGTACCAATTTGAGTCATTTAAAGCCAACGGATCGAAAGGCATTGAAGACATGAATCTGAAGACAAAAAGGAGTCCAAATTCAGTATTAAATACCTGATACGTTGGAAAATTAGTATTTAATAGGAATGATTGTGTAACGGCTTATTTAATGTTATTTATTACTCATAATTGTCTCATTAAAGCTTAGGTTTCATTCTTTTACCTAGAATCAACTATAAAAGGAAGAAGTCTCATCATTTGTAGACACACAAAAGATCATCTACATCATATTGGAATACAAATTTCTTTATTGCTTATTCTTGTTTAAAGAAAGCCTATTGTACTTTTTGGTCTCTTGATTATCAGTAACTCGATTTCTTATCTTAAATTCTAGCTTTGACCAAATTATCATTTTTTGGTTAAACACTAATACCGAACGTCCCGGCAAACCACAATAGCAGAAATGAACTTAGGGAAAGCAGTTAATGGGGGATCGGGGCGTAAATTCCAAAAACGACCGGCCGGGTCGTTACACACATGAAAAAGGGTTAAACAACAAACAAGATAAGAGCACCTGGCAAATTCATCGTCGGTTCTTTTATCGTGTTATTTTTGGGGATCATGGTCTTTCCAAATGCAAAAGGGACAATAGATACTCGTATGGCCAGAATTGTACAACTCCCTACTACCAAGGAAGACCACACACTTATTCTGTTAGTGCTGGTAGATATTTATCGAGCATTGACCTTGTGTAAATATAGGGCTCAATTCTTCAAGGGTTGCAACATTCTTCTTCAAATATGGTTGATCGAACATCTCTGTCATCACCCCAAGTTCATGAGTTACAGTGCGGACGGGATTTTATAAAGAGTTATGAGGAGAGGTTGAAAGATTACAAAACTCTAGAAGGGTTTGAGGCTAGGGTTACCCACTTAAAGACTTAAAAGCGAGTTAAATTGAATGGACTCTAGGGTGGCCTCCGGTAATAGAAGTCATATACATGACAACTTCAAAAAGGTTACTTGATGATGATGGATCTAAGGAATATCGAACCATATGCACCGCAAAGAGTTCTAAAGCAGCTGGGAAGATATCAAGTGGTACTCGAAGATGCAGATTTGTGTACCCAAGTCATTGAGCTACACCCAGAAGTAACACGACCCGAGACTTTAGTCCAACAGGATTGGAATGATTGTCGATATCTAAAAGGAGACACCTATGTACTAGATCTTGCTAGAGGAGAAGTTGATCCAAATTATACTACATAGTTTGAAAGAAGGTTTTGTGTGAATGATGGTCCAGAACCCAAGCTCGAGCCTGAACGGCTTGCGAAAAGACCACATGTTCAAGCTTTTGATGATAAAGTCCGAGAAAGGTTGGCCTGGGAGAAAATGAGAAAAAGTGTCAAGCCACCATTAACACTCTACAAGAAGAGTTGAGGAACGTCGTATTAAATAATGATCTACAGGCGTAAGAGGCCAAAGGTGAAAAAAATAGGTTTGGCCCAAGAGAATGAAGCTCTCCGAGCCCAAGTCCAGAAAATAAGAATACCAGCTGAGAACTTGGGCAAAAGTAGAAAAGATAAAAAGCTCATCTACAGGCTTAAACCAAAAGTACGTGACTATGACGATGATTTGCAAAAGACTGAGTCTGAGCTAGGGAACGCCCGAACAAAGTTGGCCAAAAATGCAAAAGAACGGGCAACTTTCGTTCGACAATTGAATGAAAGATATGACAAAAGGGTCATGGGCTAGAAAAAGGAGCTTAATAGCCTTGAGGGTGAAATGACTAAACAAGCCAAGAGTTTCAAAGCCGAGAGAGAACATTGCTACAGTTTGAGGGCACAACTAGAGGGATAACTACGACATTTGCAAGAATAGAATCGTATAGCCACCCAGGTTTTGGAGGCTAAATCCCAGCAAATTGGGTAGTTGTTGTAAGAAAAAGGCATCATCAGAGGAAGGGTTAGAAGAATTTCCGACTATATTATGATGAAATACACCAAATGCGAGGACATGACCAAATCCATGTTCTTCACCTCGGTAATGATCTTTGTTCACCAGATAATGGACGACCTCTATCATCTTCAGGATGACATGGCACGTAGGTCAGCAGCAAGACCCACTGGTGTCCCTAGGGCAAGATTGGAGGCACTCATGTAGTATTGATTGTTTTCTTGTTTTGAGTCTGTATTTTCATTCCTAAAGTCTATTTTGAGTCTACTTTAGTTTTTTACTTCTCAAGTATATAGGAACGAGTCTTTGTAATAGAGAAGAATTAGAAGTTTTATTTTTAATGAAAATTTGAAAAAGAAAACCCACCAAAAGCATTTATTAATTTCACATTTATTCTTTGAACTATGTGATGATCTGATTCATGTGGCGTCGTGATACGTAGGTAATCCCTATCGAATCCGGTCATGGTTTTTAAATAACTCAAATGAAAGAGAAATGATGGAAAGAGAAAACCAAAAAGAAAAAGCAAAAAAGAAAGAGAGAAAACAAGAAAAGAGAATAAGAACAAGAGAGAAAAATAAGAGAGTGCAAAAGAGAGCAAGAGAGAAGATCTGGGAGAATAACAAAATTCGGGATGAGACACACAACTATTGCAAAACATGCAGAAACATATTTAAATGTATAGGTGCATCACACCCCAATTTGTGATCTCATGTGTTAATTGCCTCGAACTAACCATTTTGTTGTGTCTGTTATTGAATATAGCTTCTGTTTTTAAGGTGGTTGGTTTGTGGTAACCTAGCTTCACACCCTTACTTTACAAGATCCAAGGGAAGTGTTGAAATGTCATCAGAAAATCATCTACCAATAGTTCCCATCCCAGAGGATAGCCCGCTAACGGTTATCCCAACCTGAGAGCCAGCAGCTACTGAAGAGAATAGGGTACTATGCCTCCGCATGTTGGAAATGCGGGACGCTTGGTCCAATGGTAGAGAACCGCCAAGTGCCATACCTGGTGTTCTCGAGCTACTTCCCAGAGCAAGTGTAACTTCCAACGTTCCAACAAGCTACCCGAATACCCCACTTGGATAACCCCACCATCTCAGCTCACTTTATCGGTACACCTTTTGAGGTTTGCCCCCAGGTGATTTCGGGAGTGGCATATAACATATTCACCGCACTACCAACTTCAGCTACGGCACAACCAACTTTGCCTAGGCCAAGTTTGATCCATCATCCTTTACTTTCAAAGTACCATCCTTTCCACCAGACACTGCCCATTTCACCACCAATTCTTACCGTTAACAACCCCGATATGAGTTTACCACGGCAAGGGAAAGCTACGAAGAATCTCGAGAAAGAGGAAATCACTCAAAAAATGAGAAGCATGGAACAAAGCCTCAAGAATATACAAGGTTTAAGTGGCCAAAAGAGCGTATCCTATGCTGATTTATGTATGTTCCCACATGTGCATTTTCCCATCAGTTTCAAGACCCCCAAGTTCAAAAAGTATGACGGGCACGGGGACCCCACAACCCACCTCAAGAGGTATTGCATTCAATTGAGAGGGGCAGATGGAAAAGAAGAGCTCCTAATGACTTATTTCGGAGATAGTCTAGTTGGCATTGCATCTGAGTGATACATGGATCAAGGCGTGTCCCGTTGGCATATATGGGATGATTTGGCTCGAGATTTTGTAAGGCGATTCCAGTACAACATAGACATAGCTCCATACAAAAATTTCCTGTCTAATCTAAAAAAGAAGTCTTCAGAAAGTTTTCGAGAATATGCTGTTAAATGGCAGGAACAAGCAGCCAGGGTGAAGCCCCCGATGGATGAGACTGAGATGGTCAGTGTTTTTTTACAAGTCCAAGAGGCTGACTACTTTCAGAATATGATGTCTGCAATGGGAAAGCCATTTGCTGAGGCTATCAAAATTGGGGAGATGGTCGAGAATGGTCTGAAAATAGGTCGTATATTGAGCGAATCTGCTATAAGAGCTACGTCCCAAGCAATCCAGAGCAGGTTAGGAGGCGTAGTAAATATAAAGAAGAAAGAAAAAGTGGCGATGGAGGCTTCAAGTTTAAGAAACCCCCGTCAACCTAAAGGTTACTTCCCTCCAAACACCTCACAACATTATTATCCTCACCAGGATGTGGCTTATACCATGGATCCTCAACCTTATGCGTGATGAATACCCAGCCCTATGCTCGGTCATAACAACAGTTTAACCAAAATCAAGATCTACTTCCCTGAAATAACCCTCCCCACCAAGCTCCATATAATCCTCGACCCTACAAAATAATTTCCCATATAATGCCCGTGCCCGGGAGCTACCCAGAAGAACAAACTTCACGCCTATTGGTGAATCATACTCTAGCCTTTTCCCTAAACTGGTCCAAATGGGTTTGTTGCAACCTGTACCCCAAACCAGGCAAAACCCAGAGTTGCCCCTCTACCGATATGATACTCGATGTGCTTACCATTCAGAAGTGGAAGGGTATGACACTGAAGACTTTTGAACTCTCAAACGAGTAATCGAAAACCTAATATAGCAGAAGAGGGTAGTGCTGAAAGATGAAGAGATCCCTAGTGTGACCAATAACTCATTGTCGGCTCACAACAATGGGCCATCTATTGGCATGATTTTGAAGATAAAGAGTTTGACCCAGCTCTGAAAGCTATCATTGCTATCACCGATGTTGAAAAGAAGCCTAGGGTGGTTGCAAAGCAAGACAAGGGGGAGAAGAAGAGTAACTCCGCTCCTCAAAGTGAAGAAAAGACTGTGAAAACCAAAATAGGGGCAGTACCCCTTAAAGACGCCATTCTTTATGTTCCCCGGGCTCATAGGAAAGAATAATTGGCGTTGAATCCTCCTAAACGGTTCAAGTTGAATAAGAGACCCAAGATGTATGTACCCAAGGGGGCTTACATGGAATTGGGACCAGTAATTCCACCCTGGCTGAACGAGCCTGTGATTATTAGCCGCGCACCACTAAGGCCCATGAAAAACCCCTGTGCAATCCCTTAGAACTACAACAGAGCAATTATGACATACAATGGGAAAGAAATTATGGCAGGAAGTAAATGAAACTAATCCATCTGGGAAGTACCTTAATCTGGAAGAAGTGAACAACACCAAGCAGAAGCATTTTCCCCTTAAAAAGCCAGTCAGTGCTGAAGAAGCAGAGAAATTTTTCTGAAAAATGAAAATTGCGGACTACGAGGTAATTGACCAACTCTGGAAGTCTCCCTCTCAGTTCTCGCTCTTGTCTCTACTGATAAGCTCGACTGAGCATCAGAAAGTGTTGATAAAGATCCTAAATTAAGCATATATTCCGATTGAAACCACTATTGAGCAACTGGAAAGGATGGAGGAACGATTCTTCGAAGTCAACCGAATTTAATTCAGCAAAATGACTTGCCCCCGGAAGTGGCTGCCCAGAACAAAGCTCTTTATCTGACAGTTAAGTGTGAATGGTACTATGTGAAAAGAGTCATGGTGGATGGAGGATCAGTGGTCGACATATGCCCTCTCTCAACTACACAAAGAATGGAAATTGGGACTGAGAGAATCAGGCCTAACAATATTTGTGTACATGCTTTCGATGGCATCAAGATAGACACAATAGGGGAGATTGATTTGATCTTGACTATCGATCCTGTGGATTTTGAAGTTACATTTCAGGTCTTGGACATGGATACCTCCTATAATTTTCTCTTAGAAAGGCCTTGGATCCATGCTGCAATGGCCGTACCTTCTACACTCTACCAAATGGTAAAATTTGAACACGAAGATCAGGAAATTATGCTCCATGGAGAGGATGAGCAATCAATTATTGGGACCCGTCAGTCCCATGTCTCGAGGCTGGGAAAGGTAGCGAGCACATAGTCTATCAAGCCTTTGAGGTTGTGGTCGAAGATCAATGTGAAGAAGGAAGCCCGTGTCCTCAACCCTTTCTCTCAAATGCGTCAATCATAGTCGTTACTGAAATGATCATGCACGGATATAAGCCCGGGAAGGTGCTCGGGGAATCTTTGAAAGGTATCACAGAACCAATCACTTTAGCTGCCAACAAAAAGTTCTTTGATGTGGGTTTTCATGCTACAGAAGTTGATGTGACATGGGCAAATGAATGAAATAGCAATGTTTGGATGTTGCCTCAATTGATCCCGTATCTCTCCAAGACATTCATCAAGCCAAAGTACACAGAAGAAGGAGAAGATGATGAGTCCTTCACGACCGAGGAAATTGAGGACATATGTGGAGCCATGAGGGAAATTTTATATGAAGCCCATATAGTCCAGCCGGGTGAAGGCTCGAGCACTGCTGAGGTGCAATTTATGGTTCCTAATGCCAAACTACAAAACTGGAAGGCTACTCTGTTCCCAGTCAGGCGGGAATCCTGGTAGTCCAGTCTTGCCACCTTTTATGCATTCCGAGTTATTCCAGGGTGTAACTTGAATGTTTCTTTAGTTTACTGTCTTTAAAATTTCAATATAAACCTTTCTATCTTCAAATTTAATGAAATGAAGTCAATATTTCATCATCAATGAATTTCTTTCTGATTTTTGTTACTTTTTATATTTCTTCCTTTCAGTTCTAATAATGCGGACTTAAATAACATAACATGCTTGCGAACTTCATGCCTATATCATAGCACACTGTCTAACTGTGAAATAATGAATCAAAAACCGAAATATGATGAACATGAGGCTCTTAGGGAAATAAACCGAGAACTGAAACAATTCGAGAATAAACCTAAGCCAAACTTAAATGAAACCGAGTCGGTTAATTTGGGTAGTTCAAAAGAGGTCCAAGAAACCATGATAAGCATTCACACGGATGAAAGAACTAGGGATGCATTGATCTAACTTTTGTTCGAATTCAAAGATGTGTTTGCTTGGTCCTATGATGATATGCTAGGATTATGTGTCGATTTAGTGGTCCACAAATTGCCAACATACCCCGATTATCCCCATGTCCAGCAAAAACGGAGGAAGTTCAAAACTGATATCAGTGACAAGATCAAAGAAGAGGTCACCAAACAGTTAAAGACGGGGGTGATCCGAGTGGTCCGATACACCACGTGGTTGGCTAACGTGGTTCCAGTGCCAAAGAAAGATGGGAAAACCTGAGTGTGTGTTGACTATCGGGATCTGAACAAAGAAAGTCCCAAAGACAACCTCCGTTTGCTACACATCCACATCCTTATTGACTATTATGCCAAACATGAGATACAGTCTTTTGTGGATTGTTATGCTAGGTACCATCAAGTCTTTATAGATGAAGAGGATGCGGAAAAGACAACCTTCACCACACCCTTGGGCACCTATTGTTACAGGGTCATGCCCTTTGGTTTGAAGAACGCCGGAGCAACTTACATAAGGGCTATGACTGCCATCTTTCATGACATGATGCACCAAGAAATCGAGGTGTTTGTGGATGATGTGATCATTAAATCCAGAACGCAGAATGACCATATTCGAGAGTTGAGAAAGTTCTTTGAGCATCTGCGTAAGTACGATTTGAAGCTAAATCCAACTAAATGTGCAATCGAAATTTCGTATAGGAAACTCTTGGGATTTATAGTAAGTTGGAGGGGCATAGAGCTAGATCCAACGAAGATAAAGTCTATTCAGGATTTTCCTCCTCCGAGAAACCAAGAAAGAGGTTATGAGTCTGTTGGGAAGGTTGAATTACATCAGCCGGTTCATTGCTCAGTTGAATTCCACATGTGAGCCTATATTTAAGCTATTTAAGAAAGATGCTGCGATTAAATGGACAAATGCGTGTCAAGATGCCTTCGACAAAATCAAAGAACATCCAGTCTTGGTCCCACCCGAACATGGGAGGCCTTTGCTTTTGTATTTCACAGTGTTGGAGAATTCCCTTGGGTGCGTTCTCGGGCAACATGATATGATCGGGAAGAAAGAACAGGCACTATACTATATGAGCAAGAAGTTTACCAGTTATGAGGCCAAATACGCTTTGTTGGAAAGTACTTGTTGTGCCCTAAATTGGGTCGCTCAGAAGCTTAGGCATTACCTATTACCCACACCACCTATCTAATCACTAGGTTGGATCCTATGAAGTACATATTCCAAAAGCCGATGCCAACGGGGAGGTTAGCAAAATGGCAAATCCTGCTCACTGAGTTGACATAGTCTATGTCACCCGCACGACAATAAAAGCCCAAGCTTTAGCGAATCACCTAGATGAAAATCCTATTGATGATGAATATCAGCCTTTGAGTACTTACTTTTCGGACGAGAAAGTAAATTCAGTTGAGGTAACTTCAGAAGACACCAATGCTCGGAAAATGTTCTTCCATGGAGCTGCGAACGCAAAAGGTGTTAGGATTGGGGCAATCTAGATCGCACCTACTGGTTAGCACTATTCGGCCACAACTCGACTTCAGTTTTTTTGCACTAATAACACTGCTGATTACGAAGCCTACATTATGGGTATGAATATGGGAATCGACCAAGATGTGGAAGAATTGTGAATCATGGGAGATTCAGACTTGATTATCCAACAAGCTCAAGGTGAATGGGAAACTCAAGATGTTAAGCTTATTCCATACAGGCAATATGTGGAAGATCTTAGCAAGCAGTTCAAGTTTGTCGAGTTTAGGTACATTCCTCATTTTCACAATGAGATAGCCGATGCACCCGCTACTTTGGCTTCGATGTTTCCATATCCGGGCAATGTTCACATTGACCCATTAGAAATCTAAATCCGAGAAAGGCATGGTTACTGCAATACAGTTGAGGTGGAACCAAATGTCCAGCCATGGTATCATGAGATCAAGAGATTTAAAAACAAAAAGAATATCCCAAGCAAGCCAATGGAGACCAAAAGAGAACCATTAGAAGACTTTCTAGTGGTTTTTTCTTGAGCGGAGAGATCTTTTACAAAAGGACTCCGAATCTAAACCTTCTAAGATGCGTGGATGCCCAAGAGGCCAGAAGAGTCATGAATGAAGTACACACAAGAGTGTGTGGACCCATATGAATGGATACGTCCTGGCAAAGAAAATCCTTCGAGCATGCTATTACTGAATGACCATGGAAAAAGGTTGCTTCAGTTTTGTCCAAAAGTGTCATCAATGTTAGGTACACGGTGACCTAATTCATGCACCACCTTCAGAATTTCATCCTATGTCAGCATCATGGCCGTTAATTACTTGGGGTATGTATGTCATTGTGCCAATCGAGCCAAAAGCTTCAAATGAGCATAGATTCATATTGGTTGCCATTGAATATTTCACAAAATAGATTGAAGCAGTCACCCTCTAAGCCGTCACTAAGTATGTAGTGATAGACTTTGTGCACTCCAACATAATCTACCATTTTGGTATTCCTACAACTATCATTACAGATAATGCTAAAAATCTGAATAGTCAATTGATGAGGGAAGTATGCGAACAATTCAAGATCACGCATCAGAATTCTACCCTCATCGGCCCAAAGCTAATGGTGTTGTTGAAGCAACAAACAAGAACATCAAGAAAATTCTTCGGAAGATGATCCAAAGTTCTAGACAATGGCATGAAAAGTTGCAATTTGCATTGTTAGGATATCACACAACTGTGCGCACATCAGTTGGAGCAACACCCTATCTATTGGTTTATGGCACTGAAGCCGTAATACCCTCAGATGTTGAAATTCCATCTCTCTAAATCATTGTTGAGGCTGAAATTGAGGATAGTAAGTGGGTCAAGACCCGTCTAGAATAGTTAACCTTGATTGCCAAAAAGTAGATGGCCATAGTTTGCCACGGGCAGTTGTATCAACAAAGAATGGCCCGTGCCTACAACAAGAAAGTGCGGCCTAGGAACTTTAAAGTGGGGCAACTCATTTTGAGACGTATTCCCCCTCATCACAAGGAAGCAAAAGGAAAGTTCGCCCCAAACTGGAAAGTTCCATACATTATAAAAAATTGATACCAAAAGGGGCATTGTACTTGGGAGACATTGAAGGAAATGATCCTGAAACGGCTACAAATGCAGGCGCAGTCAAAAGGTATTACGTTTAACCCTTTCTGCGACACCGATATCTTCTGATTGGGATGACGAAGGCTTTCATTATCGCTACCCCAAACACTTCAACCCTTTGCTAACTTTTTGAGCCGGATACTTTTCTTTGATTACCCTCTTTGGAACCTGAAACTGTTTGTAAAAAAAATCAAAAATCAAAAATTAAAAAAAATAAAATATCAAAAATAAAGTTTCCCTGACCTATGTTCGACTTGATTCAGAAAAGATACGTAGGTAGCCTTTTTCTGGGGTTCAGTCACACTAAAACAGAAATCCAAATTCCCCTAAAAATTTGAACTGGGGCAGATGTTATAATGGTTCGTCGATGATCCCGCCTGAATGGATCCAAAGTTGTAATTCGGTCCAAATTCTTTTTACTCCAAACCCTGTTCAAGTCCTTCCGATCAATCAGTGAGAATGTTCAAGGATCAGAGAACGCAACTACTTGGATCCAATGCAATGAAAATAATAGAAGTAAAATGAGAGAGTCTTGTTGGTGAAAACCCACACGGGCACCGTAAGGCGATGGTGAGCAGAGAAACTGAAAAACGAGAGAGTCTTGTCAGTGAAAACTCGCAAAGAGCACTATAAGGCGATGTTAAGAAGAGAAATGAGAGAGGCCCATTGGCGAAAAGCTACAAAGGGTGCCATTGATCGAAAAGGAGTTCCCTACAACGATCGATACTGATAAAGTCCTGGCAAGGTTTCTTGCTTTTAAGACATGAGTTATGTTGGGTTTATGAGAGATTGGATGGTTGCGCAGATCGGGTATCCAGTCCAAGAAGCATGTCATGTCTATTGAAGTCTGCATACACTCCATATAAGTCCTTCTTCTTCCCCCGAAAGGGAAACTTCTTGTTAAATTCATTATCCTATCCTTTGTTTACTCTTCTTTGAGCCCCTTTTGGTCTAATACTTCTCCGAAGATAATATGAAGAAAAGATGGAAAGATTTGTTTTATAGGGCTCATGTTTAACAAAAGCCAAATTTAAGGAAAAGCACCCATCCTCAGCAGGTACATCTGATCTCGTCTGGCCATGATGGTCGATGTTCCAGATTCAAAATTATTAAAAAGGAAAGAAATCCAAAGTCAAGTGCCCATAAAGGCAGAATAATATGAAAAGGTCGAAAAACCTCACACGGGCTAACCATCATGTGAAATTTTGGAAGAGAAACGGATTTCCAGAAAGCCAACGAGCTACAGAGATTTTCATCGAAAGATTTGGGCCTTGATCAAGTGATAAAAAAAATCGAGGCCACAAAACCAATCGCCGTTTCAAACTAACAATTGCTCTTTGTTTGAAAACATGAAACAGGTGCAATCCAAAGCAACCTTGCAAGAAGCAGGTGCAACCAAAGAGAAACTGACAAGGGATAGAAACAACTTTGTAGCAACAATCCATAAAGGGAAGTTCCCTCCAAAATTCTTTCCCGCATTTAATCATTCTATGAAATAAAAAAAAAGAAGAAAAAAATGAAAAAAAAAGATTAAAAAAAATGGTAGCCTAGGGTCCCCAATCTCTAGTTACATTTTTTTTCCAACATAGGGTCTCCACTCCCTAGTTGATTTTATTTTAGACATAGGGTCTCCACTCCCTAGTCGTTTTTCCAACAAAGGGTCTCCACTCCCTAGTTGATTTTAATTTAGACATAGGGTCTCCACTCCCTAGTTGATTTTATTTTAGGCATAGGGTCTCTACTCCCTAGTCGCTTTTCCAACATAGGTCTCCACTCCCTAGTTGAAGTTATTTTAGACATAGGGTATCTACTCCCTAGTCACCTTTACAACATAGGGTCTCCACTTCCTAGTTGATTTTATTTTAGACATAGGGTCTCCACTCCCTAGTCGCTTTTTCAACATAGGGAAGTTATTTTAGACATAGGGTCTCCACTCCCTAGTCGCTTTTCCAACATAGGGTCTCCACTCCCCAGTTGATTTTACTTTAGACATAGGGTCTCCACTCCCTATTCCCTTTTCCAACACAGGGTCTCCACTCCTAGTTGATTTTATTTTAGACACAGGGTCTCCACTCCCTAGTCACTTTTCCAACATAAGGTCTCCACTCCCTAGTTGAAGTTATTTTAGTCATAGGGTCTCCACTCCCTAGTTGCTTTTCCAACATAGGGTCTCCTCTCCCTAGTTGATTTTATTTTAGACATAGGGCCTCCACTCCCTAGTTGAATTTATTTTAGACATACGGTCTCCACTCCCTAGTTGAAGTTATTTTAGGCATAGGGTCTCCACTCCCTAGTCTGCTTTTCCAATATTGGGTCTCCACTCCCTAGTTGAAGTTATTTTTGACATAGGGTCTCCACTCCCTAGTATGCTTTTCCAACGTAGGGTCTCCACTCCTTAGTTGATTTTATTTTAGACATAGGGTCTCCATTCCCTAATTGATTTTATTTTTAGACATAGGGTCTCCACTCCCTAGTTTCTTTTCCAACATAGGGTCTCCACTCCCTAGTTGAATTTATTTTAGGCATAGGGTCTCCACTCCCTAGTCTGCTTTTCCAATATAGGGTCTCCACTCCCTCATTGAATTTATTTTAGGCATAGGGTCTCCACTCCCTAGTCTACTTTTCCAACATAAGATCTCAACTCCCTAGTTGATTTTATTTTAGACATAGGGTCTCCACTCCCTAGTCACCTTTCCAACATAGGGTCTCCACTCCCTAGTTGATTTTAGTTCTGACATAGGGTCTCCACTCCCTAGTTGATTTCACTATAGATATAGGGCCCTACTCCCTAATATCTTTTTCCCAAGGATACACAATCCTGATTTTATGGCTTTCAATGAAGAAATAGTTTAGATTTTGTTAACAATAACTTACGAAATTTTTCTAGTAAAAAGTAGGGCAGAAAATTCCGTTCGTTTGTTTGATATGGTTCTTGAACAAGGTCTTTTACCATGAGGAATAAGGTTCGAGATGACAAAAAGAAGAAGTCTCAAACCAACTAAAAAAAGAAGAAGTCGAACTCCAAGTATAGAAAGGGAAAAAGATGCGGACTGCCTAAGATATGATTGAAGTCACAAGTTTTACATGTCCCGCCTTGATCCGAGGAATTGAAGAAGAATGAACCAGCAGTGCAGCTAACAAGCATCAAGATTCAGATCAGAGTCTGTAGGAAGAGCTGACCAAAACTCAAGATCAAACTTTTGAAGTTTTATAGATAGGAATCTTATAACTTATAGTTGATAAGCTTAGCTAGTTTAGCTTTAATCTTTCATCTTGGTGTAATAAAGAGCTCAGCAAGCAGAAACAACAACAATAACAGTGAAATCATAGTATACCAGTAGTTCTAGCTACCAAAACTTCTAGAACTACACTGATCTAATTTCTTTATAGCCAAGGATATGTAAGCAACCTCCGAAGCAAGGTTCGGTCAGACTCTTTCAAAAGATGCTTCTCATGGAGTTTTCAAATAGGCAAAAATCCCTTGTAATTGCTCATTTTATTTTTGCCCGAAAAACCTTCGTATTTTCGAGCAAAGAGGGTCAGCTGTGAGCATATGATTTTTGCCCTATATGAATTACTCCTATAAAATCCAAGAAAATATATTTTTTCTTATTATTTGCCATTTTTATATGAATTTTTGTAGGATTTTTATTAATTATTTATATTTTTGTGCACGTTTAATCTTTTATTAAAATCATAAAAAATGCCAAAAATACCATGCATTGCATTTTGGTTTTATTTTTGTATTTTTCAGGATTAATTAGTTAATTTTTTATTGTATTGAAAATAAAAATCACAAAATAGCTCTTTTTGCATTTTTTACCTTTTAATTTTTAGATTATTGATTTTTTCTCTTTTGGTTTTAGATCAAGCAATTTTTATAATTACACAATTAGTTAGTTTTACAATTTGGATTGATTTAGGATTTTTAATTAAAAAAAAAGAAAAAGAAAAAGAAAAAGAAAAAGAAAAGGAAAATAAGGAGGTAAATTGAAAAAAGGTTTTTCTTAATTTTTGAATTTGGCTATTAAAAGCCAAAACCAGCCCAAAATTACCCAAAAACGTTCCCACACCCAGGCCCAAATTAGCCATACCCGGTCAGTCCCCAGCTCCAAGAAACGATGCTGTTTTGCCCCATTTTTCATCTCAACCGTTGGATTCATTTGATCCAACAGCTCATAACTTATTGCTCAAGTACTATATTACTGTTCGAATGAGCCTACTCCCCCCATTCCAATTCCCGTCACTCGTCTCTAACGCCCAAATCCAATTGAAACCCTAGCCGCCATCAACTCCTCACTGTCCCCGTCGTGGTCCGCCGGCCGAAAATCGCCTCACGGCGGAGGACCACCTCCAATCAACTCCAAATTAATACCCCAGAACCCCCATCATCTCCTCTTTCCACATCTCTAATCCGTTTCTTTCAAATCACCACAAAAAATCTCGAATTTCAAATCCGATATTCATGCCCAAAAATCCTAACTTTTCCAAATTAATCCAAAATTATACCATGCAACCTACTCCTCTCCCTCTTCCAAAATATCTTGTTGGTTCCCCTCAAATCACCCTTAACACTGTCGAATCTTAAATCTATGATTAAAAAAAATCCTAATTTTTCTTTATTCTTTCTCGGTCAGTATTTGGAGTCTCTGAACCCAGGCGTCCATTAGTTGGTTGTTCTTATTAAGAGCATTTAATTAATGCCTGTATAAGTTCATGGGTGTTTCATTCAAGATGGTTCATCAAGTGGCTTGGTCCAAAACAACCTTAGGTATTCCTTTTCCATTTTATTTTGTTTTTGTTTTTTTCTTTCTTTCTCTTCTTTTTTCTATACTAGCTTCTGTTTTCTTCTATTTGTACTTTTTTTAGCATATAGATAAGTGGCATTGTTCCCTGATAGGTATTGCCAACTTATTCCTAAAATCATTCTAAATCTTGCAGTTAGCTAAAGTTTAGTTTCAATTACATGAATTCAATTTGATTAGGGTTCATTTCTTAAGTTTGGTACCTCAAATGATTATAATATTTTTCCCTAATTTCATCTCATGTTTATATTCAGTTTGTTTTAGGTGAATTAACAGGTTATTTAGGATGTTTTTTTACTTTCAAGATTGGTTGTTGTAATTGCTTAAGTTTGAAAACTAATGTAGGGTAAATTCTAGGTCTTCTTTGCAGTTGCATCTTTACTTTGTTTTTATTACTGTTTAGGTGTATTAGTTGTTAAATTTAATTTTTGTATATATTTATTAGCTAAGCATTTTTGTTTATTTATTGATTTAGTTTTCGGTTTAGATTGAAGCCACTTGATTCTCTTAGAAATTTTTTATTCGAATTTTTGACCCTTTCTTGATTTGTATTGTTTGCCTTAGTGTGTAAATCAATAGAAACTTGTAGGGACTTAATTGAATTAAAAAACTTAGGACAGTTTAAATAGGCATTAATTAAAGGGGTAAAAATGGACTTTCACATAGGCTAAATATTAGAATCTTCTAGACTTTTACAGTTGTCCCTGTCCTTAGCCTAAAATGCTGATATTGGATAAGGAAAAGGACATACAACTATAAAAGAGGTTTTACTATTCTGATTTTCAGAAAAATTAGGTTAGAATATGCCCTTTTTGATGCCTTTTTTGTGCATTCTATAAAAAGGAACATTTTCTCATTCATTTATAGAGATTTCAACATCATTTTGATTGCAAAAAGTTCTCTATTCTTTCCTGAAAAAGACTAGATTTCAGAAATATTAGAAAATATCAAAAATTTCTTCCTTTTGGTTTTTTCACAAGCTAAAAATGATTTGAAATAGAGGTTTTTCTGGTTTTCTTTAGCTGGGATTCTGGTTTGAAAGCTGATTAGATTTGGGACCTATTTGATTTGTTGAAGCTGTGTTGGTTTACTGCTGCTGTTTCTTTTCTTCTCAAGTTTTCCAGCAGTTTTCTTTCATCTTACTTGCTATTTTCTATTGTTGTTCAAGGAACACATGTTCTTCCATGTTTAAATGTTTGTAAATTGAGTTTAAAGATGAATACAAGTTGTTCTTTGCTTGCCAATTATATATATCTGTATTTTTCTTACTGGATTTATCCCTGAAGTTGCAACCATGTTGAAAATCTTCCTTCTTAAATGAGTGATCCTTTGTCTCTTTGGTTTATATCATGAGTATTTCTACCCTTATATGAGTTTAGAATTGGTTGTTTTGTTTACTTCAGTTTATATATATACTTCTCTTTTGTTGCATTGGTTATGTAGAATGTTAGATCCCCATAGTTGAAATTTGATTTATTCATTGAGTCTAACCCTTACAAGATCATATTCATGAATTAAACTATTCCTCTTTCCCCTGGATCATTCTGGAAGCATATCAGGTCTTAGGGTTGAAGCCCTTGTTGGTTCATGAGTTTAACCTTTAATATGGTCAAACCCATAAATCACCCTGTTTTGATTCTTTTATCTTTACATTGTTTCTTTGAGTTCTCTCCTGAAAGTTGTATAGTTTAAAAATGACTCTGCAGTATTCTTCTATTTTGTTGAGCAACAATTATGTTTTAAGTCATCTCTGTCCCTCTTTTTTCTATTAATAAGTGTACTATTGGTTAGTTTGAAGACATTTGGAATTTATTTACAAACCATGAGCCAACACATATAGATTTGGTCACTAGTTACCAAATCAGCAGGTCCAAAGGCTAAAAAATCTAAAACTTTTAGTGTTCAAACCTGCAGAAATCTAGTGTTGTTCATCTGGGAGGCCCAACTTTGATGGACAAACAATATCCAAAAGAGGCAGGTTTCACTGGTTCATCCATCATATGGGAATTGTAATAGTTTAGTGGTTAGGTTAGTATTTTATGTACTTAACTGAATTACCATGTAATTTTTCTAGATTTCTTAGAAAGCTGTATTATGTATGAAAAGGTGTAATGAATGAGGCTTTAACTTTATTTTAAACTACTAATAAGATAGTCATAATAATTTCATAAGTATAGTTTCATAATGGGCCAGGTTGTGAGCCCAATTCGTAAGGATAGAAGGTGTTATCTTTGATTAAAGTGGGGTTGAATTTGTGGTCCAAATAAAAACTGATCCACAAAATGAATCTGGAACTAGGACATTGGGCCAGGGTCCTAAGCCCAAAATTTAGGCTTTCTTTCCTTTTTTATTTCTTATAAATCATGCTATAAATGTATGCTTCTTCTATCTTGAAAGTCATGTGATTAACTTTCGAACTGGAATGGCGATTTAATTTTCAAGTTCTGATTTCTTTTTTACTTAAGCAACAAACTGAGATTTGGTTATTATAAATATGCCAGTGCTATTAATTTTAGAGGTGGATTGGCCCAGTTAAAATGTGCAATAACTGGGCCCGCCTACATATATGCCCAATATGGGCTGTTCTATTTAGACTCAGCAAAGAAGATTCTGAGTCTTTTCCTCTTGAGGACGAATTCCAGCCCAAAAAATGGATTTAAGGCTACTGATCTCCATTAGGTAAATAACCAATTGGCCATCGTTGGCCCAACCCTTCCAAAAGAAATAATTCTAAGCCTACCCTTCGTATTTTTAAGTTAAGAGATTTCTTAGTTTGAACTTCAAAATTAGGATCTTTAGTCTTAGCTAAATGAAATACACCCTTTTATTAAAATAAATTGAGGTGCGCCATACTAAAAAAAAAATCCATAACCTATGGCCCTCATTTTGATATTAACCTAGTATTAAAATTACCTTAGAACACTCGTAGTTTGCTTTAGGCTCGATTAGGTTAGTATTGTGATTATGTATATGTTCACGTAACATAATCGCGAATTTAATTCTAAAAAAAATAACTCGAGGGATGAGTTTGCGCAACTTCAACCAAACTGTTCTTAATAAAATGAACAAGGCCTTATTAATTGTAGACACGTTCACGTGACATGATTTTTTGATGCACCAAAAGAAAAGAGTATATGTACGCGTAACTCAATTCATTAATTGCGAATAATCAAGTAATTAAAAGCGATGAAAGATAAATGCACATAGGTCCTAAAAATGAACTGTTAAACAATTTAAGTCGAGTATAAATCACTAAGCTACCGTGCTAGAATCACGAAACTCGGGAATGCCTAACACCTTCTCCCGGGATAATAGAATTTCTTACTTAGAATTTCTGGTTCGAAGACTTTTAAATAATATCGACAACTTCCTCGATTTGGTATTTAAAGTAAACCGGTGACTTGTGACACCAAATAAACTACACTCTGATAAATTAATCCCGTCTCGATTAATGTCACTTTAATTGGAAAAACTCCCATATACCCTAGGGTGATAAAACGGAGATGTGACAGTACCTATACTTTGCAGTATAAGAGATAGCGGTAAGTGGAGTCCTAGTTCGAAAGAACAAGGTACTCAATTTCCAATTTATTACATTAGCAGGACCTTAGGTGAGGCTGAAATTAGATATTGTCACTTAGAAAAACATAAGGAACAACGGCGTGTTCGGGAGACCACAGATCCATAACAGGAAGGCACTACCCTCGACCTTTCACCGGGAGTTAAAATTCCCAACACCAGAGGTGATTAAAATGATCTACGAGGAGCAAGTGGCCGCAAAAGAAATGTTTGTAGTCGAAGACGTGATTCCTGTATTAACACTGGAGACATCGAAGGAACCAAGTTTGAACACAAAGAGGGAGACTAAAGAGCAATTATCGACACCAGCCACGACCCAATTGGATAGATAGAGGATTGGCGAAGATGATGATTACGGGGTTCCCAGATCTTTTATGGTACCTGATGATTTTGAATCTACATAATCTACGGTCGAAGAGCTAGAGCAAGTCATATTGATCGGGCGTCTACCTGATCGGAAGGTATACCTGGGCACGAGGTTAACCTTCGAACTCAGAAAAAACTCATTCAATTTCTCATAGCTAACATAGATTGTTTTTCTTGGTCCCATCCCGACATTACAAGGATCCTAACGGAGATCACCACTCACAAGATGATCCTAGAGCTGAAATTCCATCCTGTCAAGAGAAAAGGAGACCCCAGTCCGAGAACAATCATACTTTCATCAAGGATGAGGTAAGAAAACTCCATAAAATAGGGTTCATTCGAGAAGTCAAATACCCGAAATGGTTATCAAACATACTAGTAGTCCCTAAAAAGGGAACAAACTGAGAATGTGTGTAGATTATAAAGATTTAAATAAGGCATGTCCTAAGGACTGTTTCCCTTTTACTGCAATCGAACGAGATCCTCTATTTTCTCAATTCCTAATCCGAGTATAACCAAATATGAATTAACCTAGATGATTAGGAAAAGACCTCCTTCATTACTAAGTATGGCACATACTGCTATAATGTAATGTCATTTGGATTAAAAAATGTAGGTGCCACTTATCAATGTGTAGTAAACCAGTTGTTCAAAGAAAAAATAGGAAAATCCATGGAAGTTTACATTGATGATATGTTAGTTAAGTCACTACGAGGAGAGGACCATTTAAAGCATTTGCAAGAAACTTCAGTATATTGAAGAAATACAACATGAAGCTAAATCGGGAAAAATGTGCATTTGGAGTCAGATCAGGAAAATTTCTCGGGCACATGGTATCCAACCAAGGAATCGAGATCAACCCCGACAAAATCAAAGCTATTGAGAATATCACGGTAGTAGACAACCTGAAGGCCGTGCAAAGGCTAACCGGGTGTATTGCCGTCGTGAGGTGATTCATCTCGAGGTCCTCCGATAAGAGTCACCAATATTTCTCGTTGCTAAAGAAGAAAAAAACTTCACATGGACCCCGAAACATCAACGGACCTTTGAAGATTTGAATAGATATCTATTGAGTCCGCCACTACTCCATACACCAAAGATAGGCGAACAACTATACCTATAATTGGAAGTATCGGAGATAATGGTAAGTGGAGTCCTTGTCCGATAAGAACAAGGTACTAAATTTTAAATTTATTACATCAGCAGGACCTTAGGTGAGGCCAAAATTAGATACTCTCACTTAGAAAAACATGAGGAACAACGCCGTGTTTGGGAGAACATGGATCCACAACTCGACCCTTCACCGGGTGTTAAAATTCCCAACACCAGAGGTGATTAAAACGATCTACGAGGAGTAAGTGGCCACAAAAGAAATGTTTGTTGTCGAAGAAGTGATTCCTATATCAATACTGGCAATGTCGAAGGAACCAAGTTCGAATACAAAAAGGGAGACTAAAGAGCAATTATCAACACCAGCCACGACACAACTGGATAGATAGGGGACTGACAAAGATGATGATTATGGGGTTCCCAGATCTTTTATGTTACCCGATGATTCCGATGCTACACAATCTACGGTCGAAGAGCTAGAACAAGTCATATTGATCGAGCGTCTACCCGATTGGAAGGTATACCTGGGCACAGGGTTAAAGCATTTGTAGGAAACCTTTAGTATATCAAAGAAATACAACATGAAGTTGAATCTGAAAAAATGTATGTTTGGAGTCAGATCAGGTAAATTTCTTGGGCACATGGTATCCAGCCGAGGAATCGAGATCAACCCCGACAAGATCAAAGCTATCGAGAATATCCCGGTAGTACACAACCTGAAGGCCATGCAAAGGCTAATCGGGCCTATTGCCGCCCTCGGGCGATTCATCTCGAGGTCCTCCGATAAGAGTCACCAATATTTCTCGTTGCTAAAGAAGAAAAACAACTTGACATGGACCCCGGAATGTTAACGGACCTTTGAAGATTTGAAGAGATATCTATCAAGTCCGCCACTACTCCACACACCGAAGACAGGCGAAAAACTATACCTATTCTTGGAAGTATTAGAGATAACGGTAAGTGGAGTCCTTGTTCTGGGAGAACAAGGTACTCAATTTCCAATTTATTAAGTTAGCAGGACCTTAGGTGAGGACGAAACTAGATACCCTCACTTAGAAAAACATGAGGTACAACGCCCAATTTGGGAGACAATTGTTGATGTGTGTGTGTGTATATACACTTTTATAACATCAATTTTGTATCATTATTTAGTTTACAAATCTTCATTTAAATTACTTGAATAATAATTAATTACTCCTTCAAATTAATTTGTGATGACTTAGTTATCCAAAATTATTATTGCACCTATAATATATGTTTCAAATGTTTTACTTCATTTCATATAATTACATTAGCATTTTATGAGCTATTTATAATTTTGCAAGAATAACATATATTCATATACAAATGCTCCTTGTTTATACAATTTATGTCAAAAAATAGCATTTTATATTTTTTTTAATGCTAAATTATTATTTTTAATCATTTTAGTGCATAAAAAATATTTTTTGTACTCATTTACTTATTATTTTTATAAATTATTTTGCTAAATTATGTATGTATAAGAGGCTGGCCAAATTTTAAATCAATTCTCGGACCAAGAATGGCCCAACACCTTAGCACAGAACCCCCAGCCCAAAGCCAAATGACCCCTTTACAAAACCTGATCGGTAGCCATTCTAATCGACCCTGTTCATTTTTTAATCCCATACATTGATCTTTCAAGATCAACGGTCTATGTTCGTTCCCCCCCCCCCCAATTTTAGTTAGCCTAACCTAGAAACCCTGACCCCATTTTCCTTAATACGCCACCTTTGAATTCTCTCTTTCCTCTCCGTAGAAACCCTAGCCGCTCTCTGAAATATCTCAAAATCCATCTCAATCATGGATTCTTTCCATAATTTCTTTATCTTTTGTGTGTTATCCCGGTATTTTCTACAAAACTATAGTATCACTTAGTACTTGCCTAAACATGGAAAGCGCTATCCCCCAGAATCAAGCTATTCCACTTCAACCGCTTGAATCTGGATAATATTTAGTCCATATACATTATGACCATGGCTATATGGGTCAGATTAGCCCAGATTTCCTGCCAATCTTCGATTTTTGTCAATTAGGGTTTACCTATTTTTTTTATAATCCAATTTTTATTGATTCTACATGTTAATGCTTCCTTATTTATGTTTGATTTTATAGTTTTTCTTATTTACTTGTTCGATTTCTATCACTATATAAACCCCTCCCCATTCCCCTGTGAGAAAAAAAATTCAATCAATAATTTCACTGAAATTTTGAAGCTTTGTTCTATTATTCCTTCATTCTCTTCTTCTGTACTTTGTTTTGGCCGGCTGAAAGCCAAGGCCACTGAAATTCTATTGTTCGAACTTTCTCTTGGTGCGAGCATTGCCCGGGGTTCTTTTGAAGCTCTTGGGAACTTTGACGCATTGAGTATCTGGGTTCTTGTGGATATTTTGTTCTTTTATAATTGTCTATTTAACTGGTATGCCACTTGACTTTTGCAATTTCATCCTTATTGTGGCTTTGATTTGCATGTGTTCTCACCTCTGAAATCCATGGCTTAATGTGTTTCTTGATTACTTTTATGCACAACTGTGTTAACTCTACACTTGTTTTAAGTCTCTTTAGCATTAAACTTCTCGTAATGCTACTAGTTCTGAGATTGTCTAAGTCTAACTTGGATGATATAACACTCCCTAAACTCGTTTAACTACTGTATTAGTACCTGAATGTTCATAGATATGATTACTTGCTTTGTCATGAATCTCTGAAATGATTGTCGTAGTTGTAATGACTTGTGTTAGAACTTACTTTGTTAACTATGACAATTTCTCTGCTATTTTGTCACTCAGCATGCTCACTTTATCTCATACCTCTTTAGTGATTGTTTGAGGTTTTAGAACAGTCATCTCAATTTGTTTGAACTGCTTCATGATATTAGGGTGAATCTCTGACATAATTTGGACCTTCTTTAGGTAATTACTCTATTGTGTCAATGCTAGAATACCTACATTTGCTATTTGACATGAGTTTACTTTTCCAATCTGTTTTGAATCTCCATCATGATATTCTTGCATATGTAATGTGTTCTAAGTTGTGTTAAGACCTTTTCTATCGACTATGATCTTACTTCTCTGCTAATATGTCCCTTATTATGTATTTGGTTCATGTGATACCTTGTTCTTTCTGTGATTATTTGGCTTATCACAGTATGTGTTCCTCATCATGTCTAAATGATGATTAATATGACACTGAGATGTATACTTAGCATAATTTGGGCCTCTTAGGTTTTAACTCGTTTAGTATTGTGCATCTGTGCATAATAATCTTTGTCAATTTTACAAACTTGTATCGCCCCTTTTTTTAACTCTTTCAATATGTCCATATGTTATTTTTATAAGTGTTGAACATGCTTCTAAGTCCTCAGTGAACCTGCTTTGTGACCTATTTGATTAGTTTCTTCATGTTCTCAACCTTGCTATGTCTACTTTAAGTTAAAAGTGTATTCCCCCAACTTGTGTCCCTCAGCCATTATCCACTCTTCCTCATTTGTTATTTATGTTGTTCTAAACTTTCATTCTTAGCTGGCTGAAATCCAAGGCTACCAAGGCTCTTAATACTAGCCTCCCTAGTGTGAGAACTACTTGGGATCCATTTGATACCCTTGTGAACTCTGACACACTAGGATTTGGGTCTTTAGCCACTCCCTGAAACCTGAAGTATCCCACTCAACCCTTTCTTCCTATTATATGCTGGATATCTAAGCTAGTTGGTTTAAGTGATTCAATGCTTGGCAATATGGTGGTGTGATTTGGCTTTGAGGTTTTCTATGGATTCTGGGTTGTGTTGACAAATATGGCTCCTTGTTAGAAACTTGGGTATGCTGCATAGAATTATTGAAGGCCTAGATAGTGCTGGGTATTTCTTTTGGGTCTCCTATGGGCCTATTGTCATTATTTATATAATATTTGTAATCTTATTCATTATTAGGCCTATAATAATTTTGTAATGAACAATTGGGTGTTATTAAAAATGGCAAATGGGTATATCCTTAATGTTTGCATGAAAAAAGGGTAGATAATATGCCTATAGGACTCATTGATTCACTTACTATATGTCTCTTTCGATCACTATGTGCACTATAGAAATCACGTCATTAGGGGAAGCACACACATACATATTTTCTGCTAGCAAACATATTCAAATGCTGCAATCATTCTGTGATGACCCGACCCGTCGTCTTATGTGTTTCCATCCCGTTTTTCCCGTTTATTGCTTCTTCATGATTTATTATGTGTGTTGGATGAGTTTGAGTTGATTCGGATTGGATTTTGGTAGGAAATGGGGCAATTGGTCACTTTAAGGGAAGGTTGGTTTGGAAAAGTTAACCTGAAGTTGACTTATGAGTTAGAGGGCTCGCATGTGATTTTCGACAATTCGATTAGCTTCGAGGGATGATTTGAGGCTTAGGAGCGCAATCGGAAGTAATTTTGGAGGTTCGGTGTAGAATTAGGCTTGAATTGGCGAAGTTAGCATTTTGGCGATATCCGGTTGATAGTTGACATTTTGATCCGAGGATTAGAATAGAATTTCGAGAGTTGCAATAGTTTCGTTAGGTGATTTGTGATGTGTGTGCGAAATTTCAGTTGAATCGGAGGTGGTTAGGTCGGGTTTTTGATAGAATGTGAGTTTCGGAAGAATTTGATAAACTTAGGCTTTGATTTGGTGAAATTTGATGATTTTGATGTTAGCGGTAATATTTTGATGGTTTGAGCAAGTTTGAATAAGGTAATAGATTATATCTATACTTTTGGTTGAGGTCCCGGGGGCCTCGGGGTGAATTCGGATAGCTAACGGAGAGTTTCGAGGAGTTGAGGAGTTGCAGATTTTTCAAAGCAGTTGTAGGTCGATTTTGTCCTTCGCGTTCGCGAGGCATAGGCCGCGTTCGCGTAGATCTGAGGCTGTTGGTCTTCGCGTTCGCTGTTGGGACCCCGCATTCGCGTAGAGGGAGTTTGGGGGCCCCTGGTCATTTCTCTTCGCGTTCGCGACCAAGGGTACGTGTTCGCGTAGTTGGGCCAGACAGAGCATCGCGTTCACGGGATGGGCTCCGTGTCCGCGTAGAGTAAAAGTGGCCTAGTGGATTTTTGGCCATCGCGAAAGCGAGATGCCTTCGCGTTCGCGAAGATGGATTCGTCAGCTGGGCAGAAGGGTTTTAATAATATTTCATCTGCGAGCCAAGTTTATTTTCCACCATTGTTAAGCGACCTTGGGAGCTTTTGACGATATTTTAAGAGGGTTTTGACTGGGAATCAATAGGTGGTAAGTCCTATGGTCTAGAAACATCATCTAATTGTGATTTCAACACCTAAATTAATGGAATCTGATTAAAAAGGGAAGAACTAGGGCTTGGGTTTTTGAATGAGAAACTGGGATTTGAGGGAGCATTTGGACTCCGATTTTGGTAAATTTTACATGTATAGACTCGTGGTGAGATAAGGAACATTTTGGTGTAAAAATTTCAGACTTTCGAGAAGTGGGCCCGGGGCTTGGGTTTTGCAAATTTCGTGATTTTCGATATTTTTTGAGTCTTTTCGATTGGGTTATTTTCCCTTAGCCTATTGTAATATATTTGTTGTGGTTTTGGCCAGATTCGACGCGTGAGGAGGTCGATTTGAGAGGAAGGGGCATTGCGAGCTAGTCTTTGGCTTGCTAGAGGCGAGTAATAGATGTAAATGCTGCTCTGAGGGTTTGAAACCCCGGACTTTCACATCGTAATGCTATTTTGAGGTGTGACACGCATTCCATGATGAGTGTGGGGTCATTTACTGTTGGGGATTGAGACTTGGTCCATCCCGAGTGTTAATTTCTATTATATTGGTGATTGAGACGCATACTTTATCACTGTGAATCAGGCTTATTGCCGTGTTTGGGACCTTGTGCCGACCTGTAGAATCCTTAGAGGATCCTTATGTGTTTTTCCTCATTTGTGTGCATAACATATACTCTCAGTCATGCTTTCAACTGTTAAAAACAATATAATAAATGTGTTTATACATGAATATTAAATGGAAAAGGATATGAGGGTTGGGATCCCTATAGTATGTCATGCCCGATTGGCTGTGAACTTATTTGACTGAGATAGGTCGAGGACCCAATAGTGAAGATGTTTCCCTTTGATATGGATCAGGCTGCACGCCACAGCGATGATATTTATATATATATATATATATATATATATATATATATATATATATATATATATATATTGAGGCCGAGAGCCTGTTTGATACCACGATATGGCTGATATTGCACTTGGGCTGTAGGAGCCCCTCCGGAGTCTGTATACACCCCCAGTGAGCGCCGTCGATGTTAAATAAGTGGAGCGGGTTGCACGCCGCAGCGAGTACTAGAGTGTACCGTTATATATGTTGCATCTTTTCATGCATTATTCCTTGACTGTATTACTTGTTGGTTACCGTTTCACTGATATTGATCTAAACCACTAGATATAGATTACTTTGTGCATTTTCTGCGTTTCCTTACTTTCAGATTGTAGTTATGTTATTACTCACTGGGTTGGAGTACTCACTTTACTCCCTGCACCTTGTGTGCAGATCCAGGGCATTCACAGGCTGAGTGAGCTTTGACCGGCTTTCCAGAGTTCTTATTCTGGGAGTATTTGAGGTAGCTGCAGGGCGTTCGCAGCCGTTGATTCTCCCTTCTATCCCTATCATTTTTATTTCTGCATTATCAACTTTTAGGTAGACTTTGTAGTAGGATGTTACTCTGTACTTTAGAGGCTCATGTTCGTGACACCGGGTCCATGTTGGGCTGTATTGGTATTTGTTAGATTTTTTCTGCATTATTATCAGTATCTTAGGCCTTGACTTAAATGGCATTTATCTTCATCTGTTTAATTAATGGGGTTATTGTTATAAATGGTCGGGCTTGTCTAGTAGTGTGATGGGCGCCATCATGACCGGGTTGGGGTCGTGACAAGTTGGTATCAGACCCTAGGTTACTTAGTCTCACGAGTCATGAGCCGGTTTAGTAGACTCTCGCGGATCGGTATGGAGATGTCGGTACTTATCCTCGGGAGGCTGTAGAACCTTTAGGAAACTTCATATTCTTGGAATTCTCATCGTGCGACTTTGTTGGTCTGAGAACTAAATTTTGTTATCCTATTCTCTCGCAGATGGCGAGAACCCGTGCTACTGGACGTGGCGGACGACCACCTGTACCACCTACTAAGGCCACAAGAGGTTGTGGATGCGGTCGTGCTCGAGGTCGTGCTCGAGGCAAAGCCGAGGGGGAAACACCTGTTGACCCACCAGTTGCCCCCGCTCAGGATCAGGCTCCAGCTATAGAGGCTCCAGCAGCACCTGTTCAGGCACCAGCTGTGCCTATTGTGATTTCGGGTCTTCAAGAGGCCCTAGCTTAGATTCTATCAGTTTGCACTGGCCTGGCTCAGGCAGTCTCAGCCACTACTGCAACAACTACTTCGCAGGCCGGGGAAGGTAATCAGACCCTTGCTGCTCGCACGCCTAAGCATGTAGTGTAGGGTTTGCAGACACCAGAGGCACCGCCAGTTCAGCAGGTTGCCCCAGTTTAGCCGGTTGCACCGGTTCAGGCTGATCTGATTCCAGCTATGCCAGACGATGAACAACGTCATCTTGAGAGGTTCAGTAGGCTCTCACCTCCTACTTTCAGTGGTGTTCCGGGCGAGGATGCCAAGGGTTTTCTCGACAAGTGTCAACGTATGCTTCGGACAGCAGGGATCTTGGAGTCGAGCGGGGTATCATTTACTACTTTTCAGTTTTCTGGAGCAGCCTTCACTTGGTGGGAGGCATATGAGCGACGTAGGCCGGTGGGTGCAGCGACTTTGTCATGGCAGGAGTTCTCCACTCTCTTCCTGGAGAAGTGGGTACCGCAGTCTCAAAGGGAGGAGCTGCGGAGACAGTTTGAGTGGCTTCGTCTGGGAGATATGACTGTGTCATAGTATGAGGTGAGATTTTTGGATTTGGCTCGTTATGCTCCATGGATGGTCCTGACTGGTTGGGAGAGGATTAGGAGGTTTGTGGACGGACTTATTTATCCCGTTCGTATTTTGATGACCTGGGAGAGGATTCTGAGTCATACCTTTGAGAATGCAGTGGATATTACTCGTGATATTGAGACGGCTCGCCATCTGGAGAGAGAGAAGAGGGAGGCCAAGAGGCCTCGTGGATCGGGTAGCTTTAGTGGTGCTCCATCTAGGAGCCAGGTTTAGTAGAGCAGAGGTCGTTCTTTCAGGCCTCATCAGTCGGCTCGTCCCGAGTATCGTGGGGCGTCTTCAGGCCGTGGTCATCAGGGGTTCCAGTAGGGCCAGTCTTCATTTAGTGCCCTCCCAGCTTAGAGCTCATCATATGCCCCTTCAACTTAGGTTTCTTCTACGCAGAGCGCATCGGCTGGTCATTTTGTTGCGAGGGGTTCCCTTCAGTCCCCTTCTCCAGCATCTGGTATTTGCTTCGAGTGTGGTGAGTTTGGCCATATGAGGAGTTAGTGTCCTCGACGTCGTGGTAGTCAGTCTCAGCAGAGGGATCAGCCCTCGTCTTCTGCTCCAGTTTCTTCAACACCAACCCAGTCAGAGAGGGGCGGAGGCCAGGCAGCCAGGGGTCACCCTAGGGGCAGAGGCCGATCAGGTGGTGGCGGCCAGGGTAGATTTTATGCTATCTCAGGCAGGACAGATGCCCTTGCATCATATGCTATTATCACAGGTGTTGTTTTAGTCTGCCACAGAGATGCCTCCGTCTTATTTGATCCCGGTTCTACCTATTCTTATGTGTCATCACATTTTGCTCATCATTTGGGTACGACCCGGGGGTGTCTTGCTTTACCTGTGCACGTATCTACCCCGGTGGGTGATACTATTGTTGTGGACCATGTGTATCGGTCCTGTCTTGTTACTATTAGGGGTCTGGAGACCCGAGTTGATTTATTGCCTTTGAGCATGGTAGAATTTTATGTTATTCTAGGTATGGACTGGTTATCTCCGTGTCATGCGAAGACAGTCATTTTGGCTATGCCGGATGTTTCGAGGATCGAGTAGCGTGGGATGACTGACTATGTCCCTAGTAGGGTTATATCTTTCTTGAAAGCCCAGCATATGGTTGGGAAGGGTTGTCTATCATATTTGTCCTTTGTGCGTGATGTTGGAGCTGAGGCTCCCAATATAGATTATGTGCCTGTTGTGAAGGATTTCCCTGATATATTTCCTGTACACCTGCCGGGTATGCCCCCGGATAGGGACATTGATTTTAGTATTGACCTGATGCCGGGCACCAAGCCCATTTCCGTTTTGCCGTATCATATGGCACCAGCGTAGTTAAAAGAATTGAAAGATCAACTTCAGGAACTCCTAGAAATGGGGTTTATTCGGCCTAGTATGTCACCGTGGGGTGCACCTGTGTTATTTGTGAAGAAGAAAGATGGCACAATGAGAATGTGCATTAACTACAAGCAGTTGAACAAAGTAACAGTGAAGAACAAGTATCTCCTGCCTTGCATCGATGATTTGTTCGACCAGCTTGAGGGAGCGAGAGTGTTAAGATTGATCTCCGTTTGGGCTATCACCAGTTGAAGATCAAGGATTCAGACATTCTTAAGACGGCTTTCAGGACTAGATATTGTCACTATGAGTTTCTGGTTATGTCTTTCAGGCTAACCAATGCCCCGACAGCGTTCATGTATATGATGAATAATGTATTTCGGCAGTATTTGGATTCGTTTGTTATTATATTCATTGATGATATTTTGGTATACTCGCGTAGTCAGGAGGAGCACGCGAAGCATTTGCGAGTTGTATTACATAGATTTAGGGATGAGCTGTTGTATGCCAAGTTCTCCAAGTGTGAGTTTTGGCTTAGTTCCGTGGCCTTCTTGGGACACTTGGTGTCCATTGATGGTATTCAGGTCGATCCAAAGAAGATTAAGGCGGTTCAGAGTTGGCCTAGACCGTCCTCGGCCACAGAGATTCGTAGCTTCCTCGGTTTGGTGGGTTATTATCGCCGGTTCGTCCAGGGTTTCTCATCTATTGCCTCGTCCTTGACCAAGTTGATTCAGAAAGGTGCTCCATTTGTATGGTTGGACGAGTGCGAGGAGTGATTTCAGAAGCTCAAGACAGCTTTGACACAGCTCCAGTATTGGTCTTTCCATCAGCTTCAAGTTCTTACACCGTTTATTGTGATGCTTTGAGAGTCGGGATTGGTTGTGTATTGATGCAAGAGGGTAGAGTGATTGCTTATGCTTCTCGTCGGTTGAAGCCCCATGAGAACAACTACCCTATTCATGACTTAGAATTGGCTGCTATAGTTCATGCCTTGAAGATTTGGAGGCATTATCTATATGGAGTATCTTGTGAGGTATTCATTGATCATCGCAGTCTTCAGCATTTATTCAAACAAAAGGATCTTAATTTGAGGCAGCGGAGGTGGCTTGGGTTTCTTAAGGACTGATATTACCATTTTGTATCATCCGGGAAAGGCCAATGTAGTGGCCGATGCTTTGAGCCGAAAGGCAGTTAGTACGGGGAGTTTTGGCGTATATCCTAGTTAGGGAGAGGCCCTTTGCAGTTGATGTTCAGGCATTGGCCAATCGGTTGGTGAGACTAGACATTTCAGAGCACGGGTATTGGCTTGCGTGGTTTCTCGGTCTTCCTTGTATGATCGCATCAGAGAGCGCTAGTATGATGATCCGCAATTGCTTGTCCTCAGGGACAGAGTTCAGCACGGAGATTCTAGAGATGTGACTATAGGTGATAATGGTGTGTTGAGGATGCAGGGTCGGATTTGTGTGCCCAATATGGATGGGCTTAGAGATTTGATTCTTGAGGACGCCCACAGTTCGTGGTATTCCATCCATCCGGGTGCCGCGAAGATGTATCAAGACTTAAGACAGCACTACTGGTGGAGGAGAATGAGGAAGGACATTGTGGGATTCGTGGCTCGGTGTCTCAATTGTGAGCAGGTAAAATATGAGCATCAGAGATCGGGCAGTTTGCTTCAGCAGATGGTTATTCTTGAGTGGAAATGGGAGAGAGTTACTATGGATTTCGTGAATGGTCTTCCTCGGACTTTGAAGAAGTTCGACTCGATTTGGGTGGTTGTGGATCGGCTGACCAAGTCCGCGCATTTCATTCCAGTGTACTACATATTCTTCGGAGCGGCTGGCAGGGATCTTTATTCGTGAGATTGTCCGATTGCATGGGGTTCCAGTCACTATTATCTCGGATAGAGGCACTCAGTTTACTTCCCAGTTCTGAGGACTTTTCAGCGAGAGTTGGGTACGCAGGTAGAGCTGAGCACAGCGTTTCATCCTCAGATGGACAGATAGTCCGAGCGTACAATTCAGATATTAGAGGACATGTTGCATGCCTGTGTGATTAATTTCAAAGGTTCTTGGGATGAGTTTCTACCTCTTGCAGAGTTTGCCTACAACAATAGCTATCAGTCTAGCATTCAGATGGTGCCGTATGAGGCCTTATATGGGAAACGGTGTAGATCTCCGGTCGGTTGGTTTGAGCCCGGCGAGGCTAGGTTGCTGGGGACAGATTTGGTCCGGGATGCCTTAGAGAGAGTGAAGGTGATTCAGGAGAGACTTCGCACAGCTCATTCGCGTCAGAAGAGTTATGGGGACCGGAAGGTTTGGGATGTATCTTACTCGGTGGGTGAGAAGGTCTTGCATTTGGGACTACTAATCATAAAGGGAAGGGTGATATGGATTTTTAGAGTTTTAAACGGACAAAATTCTAATGTGACAACCAAAACACATGAAGCAGTTAAGGGGAAATACATAGCAGTTTAAAGGCTCAAACAGGCCTCCTCATTTAAAGAAGAAAATATTTTAGCATGATATATTGGTTATGGTCTGAATTAAACTTAAACTTTAAGGTGTGGCTGATTTATCACATATTTTTCAGATAAGAAGTCCGAATTAGGCCTACCCCTGGTTGTAATTATCAAAGACTGATGCAATTAATTTATCACCTAATGGCTTGCCTAGGTGTGACCTATAGACATGTTATCTAACAATGCTTACACTGGTTTTAATGAAGGCTTATTGATTATAGAAAAACACAAGTCTGTAGATTTTAGGCGACATTACTACTGATTTTAGACTTGTAGACTAAAGAGACGAATCAGATTCAACTGGTTACTCCTATAGGTATGATTTCTGAGCATTGTTGGTATTAAAACAATTATTAGAATGCAGGAATCCCATAGGCATGGTATCTAGGATGCAACTTGTTATTAATTTAACCTATAGACTGTTCGCCTAATGACATATGCATATGCACAAGTGCAGAAACTTATAGACATGATTTCTATATGCAGAAGTGCGGAAACTTATAAGTAGGATTTCTATATGCAGAAGTGCAGAACTTATAGACATGATTACTATATGTAGAAGTGTAGACACATGATTTCTAATGTAGTAATGAAACAACTTATAGGCAGAATTTCTAATGAAATGTATAATCTTAAAGGAAGGATTTTTGATGCTGTAATGAAACAACTTATAGGCAGGATTTCTACATGAAATGCATAGATGAAGTGCAGAATGAGATTTAAAGGAATAAAGGCCTAAGAACATGATGTCTACCCACTTGCATACATGAGTGACCTTCCCCTTTTCACTATATACCCCATATGTTATTACAAATTATTAACACCTGAATGAATCAAGAAAAGTAAAATTACATCAGAAATTAAACTACAACCAAGGAGCCTAATTCAAACTCAAGATCTAAAATATGAGATGAACCAACTTCAAAGATCAAATTTAAACCTTTCTCTTATTTGGGATGTGTCAAAGTTCCCAAGAGCCTCAAGTAGACTCCGGGCATTGCTTACAACCCAAATACATTGCAGAATTAGATGATAGTATAATGTGGAAGGGCCATCCCTCAAATGTCCAAGTTCAGGAGGAAGTCAAGGTCCCAAGGCAAGGCTCGGGGTGGGGGGGGTAGAACTTAGAGTCTAAGAATAAGCGTGAGTGCATAGAGGGGGAGTTAGGGAAGGCCATGGCAGGCTTGTGGTCATGCCCAGCAATTAGGAGTGTTGGCACACCCCTGACCAACTTGTTAGCCAAATCTTAGGAGTTAGGATCCATTGAGGATTAGGTTCAAACCTGGGCATTCTCGACGCCCCCTTTTTTCCTAAAGCAGAATCGGGTTCACGACATTCGGGAAGACAACTCTTTTCCCACTTTGGGAATTGGGTTTTTTGAGAGTTTGAAGAGTCGCCAGCAAATGATTATAGTACATTAGGACACTTTTAGAAAAAATTAAAGATGAAAACCAGAGTTTGGGTAAGGGCTTGAAATTATCTCGGGGGGAAGGTGTTAGGCACCCCTCAAGATCCACTAGTGTGGTTCCCGGGCATGCTACAATTGTGACTTCAAATGCAAGTGCAAATAAACAAGTACATGAAGCACAAAAGGTTAAAAGAAATGCTGAATTTTAGAAAGGAGCAGCTTGGTAAAAATGTGCAAATAGAGGGAAGAAGTCAAGTATTTAGTGCAAATAATCTGAAAATCATGTGAGAAGCAGAAAATGCAATATCTTTAAAGATTCAGAAAAATTCGTTAAACTAAAAAATAATAATAAAAAAAGGGGGTCCTAGGTTTATACATTACATGGATCATTCGCACAACACTGGTACTCAATTGTACGCGGAGTGTAATCGTGTAATCATCATCTCCATGTCTACCCTTCCCACCCCGTTAAGGTATTAAGACACAGACCGTTATCGTTTACTTATCGCATGCTACTACCCGTCCCAATCCTATCAGTCCCGGGGTATTGGGACTTCTAATCCTAGAGGGAAAAGACAGGGATGGAGGCCTTTATTGAGTTTAAAGGATAAAATTCTAGCTCGACATTCAAAACAAGTATCAAATAAAAGGGTAGAACAAACAAGCATACAAGGCTCAAATTAACCTTAGAAGTCAAACAATCATTTAGTTTAGCATGCCTTGACAAGTACTGATTTGGTCTTAGATTAAAATTAAGCAGCGAGCGGGCTGGTTCAACACATGCATTTAGATAGAAAGTCTGCATAAGGCCACTCGGATATAGTTGCCAGGGACTGACCCAATTAGCCAACCCTTTGTCTATGTGTTGAAATAAAACTAGGCGTAGGATCTATTAATTTCAGGAAAAGAGGCAAAGAGTTACCAGTAATTTTAGAAAAGATGCAAGTTGATTTTAGAGAAAAGAGGCATCAGTTTTAACAAAGAGAAAAGATGCAAACTGCTTTTATAAAAAAAAAATAATTACCAGTTGTTTTAGAAAAGATGCAAGTTGATTTTAGAGAAAAGAGGCATCAGTTTCAACAAAGAGAACAGATGCAAACTGCTTTTAGAAAAAAAAAGAATTACCAGTTGTTTCAGAAAAGATGTAGATTGATCAAAAGGTTTACGAGCTTCAGGAAAGTGCGGATTGATTATGAGAAAGAGTTTACTAATTGTAGTAAAGATAGATACGAGCTTCAACGATTGGTTCTGCTTTTAGAAACGAATGAGGCTATTAAGGACGAGATTTCCTACAGGCATGCTTTCTATACGTTTTCTGATTTTAACACCCTTTCATGACATTAATAGGAGTCTTATATGCACGATGTCTATATGCAACTTTGTTATTAAGCCCATAAACGGTTTGCCTAATGACATCTGTGTATACAGAAATGCAAGAGCCTATAGGCATGATCTCTGTATATGTAATTACAGAAACATGAGTGTTAAATCCTATAAGCATGCTTTCTAGTCATGGTCTCTATGCGATTGAATCAGTATTAAAGACCCTATAGGCAGGATTTCTAGTTTGATAAAAATGAAATCCTAAGTCATGATTTCTACCCCTTGGATGCAAGAAAAGTAAAGACCCCTCCCACACCCTTTTACTATAATCCTCGAGTTTCATATAAAATTATTACAAACCAATGAATCAAAATGGAAATTGAAAGATACATCAAAAGCTAACAGCTAGATCTGAGCAGCCTAATTCAACCTTAATGTCTAGTAACATGCAATTGAGCCATTTTCGGGATTCAAATTTCCAAAGCCTTCTCTTTATCCAAGGTGTTTCAAAGTTCCAAGGAATCTCAGGGATTCCAGGCATTGCTTACACCCAGGATACCATTAGCATTAGAATAGTGTAGTTTGGAAGAGCCAACTCTCAAGCATCCAAGTTCAGATGGAGCTTAGGGGTCCCAAAGCATGGCTTGCAAGAGAGGGGCAGACCTTATAGCTAAGAGTAAGTGCAAAGTGAAAAGGAATTAGCGAGCCATGACAGATGGTGGTCATACCTAGCCACAAGGTAGGCTGGCACACCCCTGACCACTTGTTTGGTTGAACAAGTTAGGAGCAGACCTTTTGAAGGTCAGACTAAAGTCTGGATAATGATTAGGACGCTATTAGATTCAAATCCCGAGCCAAGATACATAGAGGGGAAAAGGGATGGGAATTGATTGAGTTTATGATTCAAAGAATCCAGTTCAGGATCATAGACATAAATATTGGAGTGCAGTTATGCCCTAAACCACAACTCACACAGAAAGGGTAAAGGGTAAGGGAATTCATAAAGTATCAAATTCATGACAAACAACTTATTTAAATACATAATTGAACTATAAAGGAAAAGGGGGGAGCATGTGACAATATGCTAGAAACAAATAGGAAGAATTAATCATATTATTATTGAGGCATGTAAATTAATTGAGACATATCAGTGTAAAAGCAAAAGAGTGCAGAAGAAAGCAAACACAGTCCACAACAGTGCAAGTATCAGAAAGAGAGAGCATAATTGAAAGTGAATTGTGAAATCAGATTGTTCTCTGTTCGTCTGTCTTAAAAGAGAAGGGAGGAGAGTATTTATAGTGTAAAAACAGGCAGAAAAATAAGGTAAGGAATGTCGTTCATCAATAATTAGGGGAACAAGAGTCAATTATAATTAAACAGTATCAAAGACTTCCCTTATTTGAGGAATTAAAAATCAAACAGTAACATGCAAGTGCTAAACAAGGAAAGAGATCACATAGGCTTACTATGACTAATAAAGAAGTATTTCAAGCATAGTATAGGTACATAGTAGGTAATAGAGGCTAGGTTCAGCAGACTCTAATCAAGGAAAGGTCTATCAGAACCCAATACCAATATAATCAAGGTAAGGGAATCAATCAACTTGAGTAGGAAAGGCAGGGGTCGAGATTTCAAGCCAAGCATTCAAATAGGTCTGAGAAGTAGGGAAATCAGTACAATAAGGAAAGAATCAATGACAAGAGTGCAATCAGAATCACACAAAGAGATTTGAAGTCAGCCCATAATTAAGGGCTACTTTGAGAGGGAAATTTAACATATAAAGGAATACATAGCCTAAGGTATGTGAGGCTAAGTTGTGGTAAAATAATAGCATGTAGAAGTAACTAAAAGGCATGATAGTCAAGTTTCAGTGCTTAACAATAGAGAAAAGATTCAGAAGCATGCAAATAACTCAGAACCAAAAAATAGTCAAGAGAATGGAAGCACACTGCAATTTCAATGAACGAGTTGCACAAACAAAAAGAGATTGAATAGTCCCCAAAGAAACTAGGGTTTTCGAGAATCAAACGAGTTTAGAGGAGATGAGCAGTCAAACAAACAAAATAGGTTTAGAACCCAAAATTAGGGTTTTCACTCATGCTAAATCAGATATAGAAGAGGGTAAATCAAGTGAATAACAAACAGAAACTCAAACAACATTCCAAAATTAGGGCTTTTAACATGCAAAATCAGATAAAAATAAAGTGAATCAAATCACCACTAACAAACAGACCAGGAAACTCAAACAAAATCCCCAAGAAAATTAGGGTATTCAACATGCGAGTTCACATAGAAGATAATACAAACAAACACAGTAAAAACATGTCGAGATTCAGAGAAGAGATGTTCTAGATAGAATAGCATGAAACCCTAGTTGAGGAAAATAGAGTTTCTGAAAGCAAACATTAAAGTATCTTTGAGAAAAATGCATAGAAGGTTCACACACACATAGATCTAGAACAGATCTAAAATAAATCGAAGGAACCTCAGAGATTAGGGTTTCGTAAGAAACCCAAGAGACGAGATAGGCTTTGGAAACCATTGATCTGAGTAGAGAAGTCGAAGATCAAACGCGAATGGCCATGGCTGACCAGACAGAGGTTGAAGATGACCGTAGAAAAGCCATCTAGCAAAGCTTGGTTGAGACTTTTTCAAGATCTGGTCATAAAACCTTAGAGATGAGACCATAGAAGCCATGAGAGGCCGGTGTAGGGCTCCGATGAGTCTGGGGAGCCATGGATTAGGGCTTCGATGGGAGGCTGGGGCTAAGGTTTTGGGATAGCTCAAGAGACGAGAGTGTTTGAGGGTGGCGGATTGGAAAAATGAGATTGGGTTAGGCGGTTGTGTGAAATTAAAAATGTAAGAAGTAACGGTGGCCGTCGATTTAAATGATCAACGACCGAGATTCAAAAGGGATATGAGTTGGGTCGGTTCAACATGTGCTGGGTCGGGTAGGCATGTTAATTGGGCTGGGTAATTGGATTTCAAATTGGGGCTAAAATGGGGTGCCAAATTGGCTAAAATTGAAATGCAATAAGACCAAATCGTAAATAGCCAATTTTTCCCTTTTAATTTTGTAAAAATAGTAATACTGATTTTAAAAACAAATTAAATGTACTGGGTAAATAAGTATTATATAAATATTAGTTAAAAATGCTGGGATTAATTTTATAAACATAAAATGTCATAAATTACAATATAGGCTATAATTTAGCTTTAAAATACCAAACAAATTTGTAAAAAATATGCAAAAATTAGTTTAATTATATTTTGTATAAATGTGAAAATAAAATGAATTATTCACCAAAAATGATAATTTTAGGAATAATTATTGGATTTTGTTGTGTAAAATAGGCAATAAATTGGTTTAAAAAAATCATTAAAAATGTGAAAACTCTTGGATGTGCTTATATATGCACCAATATCCTATTTTGGAAATATTTGGGTATAAAAATACTTAGGGAAAAATTGGGTATCAACAGCTGCTCCTCTTTACCGGGAAGGATGAAAGAGTTGTCAGGTAAAGATATGATGACCAATTTTGACCGAAAGCGGTGGTTTGAAAAGAGTTTGACCGGGCTTCAGTTTATGAGCTGCCTACATATCCCTAGTTTTACATGCCGATGGAGATTTGAAAGGACAGACATGACGCTTGGGGGAAGCAAGAGGTGTTTTGAAGTTGATCGACTGCGAGGACCGGAACGAGGTCGCTTCTGCTGAGACGGCCGTTGCTAGGCAGTGTACCTGCAAGTGAGCAATACAGGCGTATATTGTGCGTAAACTCAAACATGATGCAAGTTCCCGTTGGACCATGAATGCTGTCCTTGGACGGTGAGGATGACGTCCTCAGACCATGATGTCCTGGGCCATGAAGCGTAAAGTTAAAGGATTCGCAGGCTATGAAATGACGTTATCGAGCCATGATAATGGCGCCTCCGAACCATGATGCCTTTGAATAATTATGTGGAAGGTATAAAGTGGGTCCTCGGGCCATGGCATGGTGTTCTCGATCTGTGAAGATGATGCCTCCGAAGGATGACGCCTTTGGACAGTTTGGTGATATTTCATCCTATGAAATGCAAGATTTCGTGGTGTTTCAGCCGATGCAAAAGCATAAATGGTGATATTTCAGCCGACATAAATTTAAATAAACAGGTGATGTTTCAGCCGATGTGAAAAGTAAAATGGCGATATTTCAGTCGATTGCAAGATGTGAATAAAAGCGGCGATATTTCAACTGATGTAAAAGTAAAACGATGATGTTTCAACCGATGGAGAATTTAAATAATGGTTTGGCGATATTTCAGCCGATGCAAAAAGTGTAAATGGTGATATTTCAACCGATAGAGAATTTAAGTAACAGTCTAGCAATATTTCAGCCGATGCAAAAGAATGTAAATGGAGATATTTCAGCCGATGTAGAATTTAAATAAAGTTTGGCGATATTTCAGCCGATGCAAAAGAATGTAAATGGCAATATTTCAGCCAATTGCGGGACGTAAGTTAAAGTGGCGATATTTCAGCCATGCAAGATAAAGGTAGAGTTTAACCTTGGAAGGTAAAAAGGTAGCCTTATGCAGATAAATGTAGATGGAGACAACGCTTAGTCTTGGAAGGCAGGAAGGTAGCCTAATGCAATGAAGGAAGTGCAGATGGAGACAACGCTTAGTCTCGGAAGGAAGAAAGGTAGCCTTATGCAGATGATGCAGGATGGAGACAACGCTTAGTCTCGGAAGGCAGAAAGCTAGCCTTATGCAATGCAAGAAATGCAGATGGAGACAACGGTTAGTCTCGGAAGGTAGAAAGGTAGCCTTATGCAATGCAGGAAATGTAGATGGAGACAACGCTTAGTCTCGGAAGGCAGAAAGGTAGCCTTATGCAGATGATGCAGGACGGAGACAACGCTTAGTCTCGGAAGTTAGAAAGTTAGCCTTATGCAATGCAGAAAATGCAGATGGAGACAACACTTAGTCTCGGAAGACAAAAAGGTAACGTTATGCAATTCAGATAATGTAGATGGAGACAACGCTTAGTCTCGAAAGGTAAAAAGGTAGCCTTATGCAATGCAGGAAATGCAGATAGAGGCAACGCTTAGTCTCGAAAGGCAGAAAGTTAGCCTTATGCAATAGGATAAAAGCGAATAGTAAGAAAAAATTCTTAGCTGATAGCTGATTGTGATATTGCGGCTGCTGGGGCCATTGTGTGTGGATAGCAAATGCGAATAGGTGCGACAGTTCAATGCGATTGCGTAACATATTTGGTAACTTTGTGACTTGGGTACCTGCATCCAAATAAAATCGTGAGTTTTTTAAAGGCGAAAGGTTAGTTCGTTTTCCCAGGCTACCGGCGTTGCATGTCATTAGGGTATCATTGCTAAACAGCAGCTATCATAGTTATGCATGATTTAACAAATATAAAATAAGTAAAAAAAATAGTTTTGTTTAGATGAACCAACGACTACAACGCGGTTCAGAGCACTGTAACCTCCCTTGCTTCGAAATTTTGAGGGTCCTCTTCAAAATTCTGCCGCAGTTTACTGGGCTGGCATTTCTGACGGCTGCGCTGAACGAATGCAAGATCGACTTCAGAATTTTGAGGGTCTTCCTCAAAATTCTGCCCCAGTTTACTGAGGTGACATCCTTGGTGATGGGCGGCTGAAGACCATATTTGGAATTTTGAGGGTCCTCCTCAAAATTCTGCCCCAGTTCCAATAATAGGGGGAGATGAGATTTTTATTTAATTGTGACCGAACCCATATGGCTGCCTACGTATCCCCTCTTATATGGGAATCATTTCAGGTGTAGTTCAAATTACATCCTAAAGAAATCATAGGTGATTACACATAGTATCGTTTCACTGCGTCTGAGTTGATTGGCTTTGGCCAGACTTCCCCGTCCATTTTTGCAAGAATAAGGGATCCTCCAGTTAAAACCTGGTGAACCATGTACGGACCTTTACATTTGGGAGAGAATTTCCCCTTGGCTTCATCTTGATGCGGGAATATCTTCTTCAACATCAGCTGCCCCGGTGTAAACTTCCTTGGCCTAACTCTTTTGTTGGAGTCTCTAGACATTCTGTTCTAATACAACTAACCGTAGAAAACTGCATTCATCCTTTTTCCATCTTTAAGGGCTAACAACTCGTAGCGACCCTTTACCCATTCTGCATCGTCCAACTCTGCTTCTTGTATGATCCTCAAAGAAGGAATTTCTACCTCAGCGGGAATGACCGCCTCTGTACCATAAACTAATATGTAGGGAGTTGCCCCGGTTAATGTGCGAACCGTGGTGCGGTATCCCAGCAAGGCAACCGCTAACTTCTCATGCCATTGTTTGTGACTTTCGACCATATTCCTTAGTATCTTCTTGAAATTCTTGTTGGCTGCCTCTACAGCTCCATTCATTTGAGGCCTGTAGGCTATAGAGTTCTTGTGTTTGATCTTGAATGCCTCAAGTCGCTGTTGAGATTTGAACCATTGTCAGTGATGATTGATTCTGGAACCCCGATTCGACAAACAATACGATCACGGACGAAATCTGCCACAACTTTCTTAGTCACTGCTTTGTAAGATGCTGCCTCAACACATTTAGTAAAAAAATCGATTGCCACCAAGATAAATCTGTGCCCATTTGATGCGGTAGGCTCGATAGGTCCGATGACATCCATTCCCCAGGTGGCGAATGGCGCTGGTGAGCTTGTTGCAGTAAGCTCATTTGGAGGCACCTTTATCATATCTGCATATATCTAACAGTGATGGCACTTGCGAACGTATTGGATACAGTCTGTTTACATAGTCATCCAAAAATAACCCTCTCGGGTATCTTCTTTGCTAACACAAAACCATTCATGTATGGTCCGTAGGTCCCTGCGTGCACTTCGTCCAATAGTCTGGTTGCTTCTTTTGCTTCGACACATCTTAACAAACCCAAATCAGGAGTCCTCCTATACAGTATTCCCCCACTATGAAAGAAATTGTTGGATAATCTCCGAAGTGTGCGCTTCTGAGTGGCGTTGGCAAATTCTGGATACTTCCCTCTTGTCAAATACCTTCTGATGTCGTGGAACCATGGTTTTCCATCTGCTTCTTCCTCAACGTGAGCACAATAAGCCGGCTGATCATAAATCCTTACTGGGATAGGATCAATGAAATTTGCATCTAGATGCTGGATCATGGATGATAAAGTGGCTAATGTGTCAGCGAACTCATTCTGAATCCTGGGGACATGCCGAAATTCTGTCTTTATGAATCTTTTCTTCAACTCCTGTATGTGATGAAAATAGGGAAGTATCTTGGAGTTTTTGGTGGCCCATTCTCCTCGAACTTGATGTATGAGTAGGTCTGAGTCCCCAATCACTAGTAGGTCTTGAATGTTCATGTCAATGGCCATCTTGAGTCCCAGGATGCTAGCTTCGTATTCAGCCATATTGTTTGTGCAAGGGAACCTGAGCTTGGCGGATACCGGGTAATGCTGGCCAGTTTCTGATACTAGGACTGCCCCTATTCCGACTCCTTCGAAATTTGCGGCTCCGTCGAAAAACAACCTCCAACCATCGTAGGATTCTGCAATATCTTCTCTTACAAATGATACTTCCTCGTCAGGAAAATACGTTTTCAGTGGTTCGTATTTTCCTTCAATGGGATTCTCGGCAAGGTGATCTGCTATGGATTGTCCCTTGACTACTTTCTGAGTCATGTAAATAATGTCAAACTCACTCAACAAGATTTGCCACTTGGAGAGCTTGCTAGTGGGCATGGGCTTCTGGAAAACATATTTCAACGGGTCCATCCTGGATATGAGATAGGTAGTGTAGGCACAGAAATAATGCCTTAATTTCTGAGCTACCCAAGTTAGAGCACAACAGGTTCCCTCTAATAGAAAATATCGGGCCTCGTACGGGGTGAACTTCTTGCTGAGATAATACATGGCTTGCTCCTTTCTCCCCGTTTCATCATGTTGTCCTAGGACACAACCGAATTCTCCATCCAATACCACAAGGTAAAGTTGTAGAGGTCTTCCTGGATCGGGAGGAACCAAGACTAGCAGCGTTGACATGTATTCCTTGATTCTGTCAAAGGCTTTCTAACAATCGTCGGTCCATCTAGTAGTAGCATCTTTCTTTAGCATTTTAAAGATGGGTTCACAAATGAATGTTGACTGAGCTATGAACCGGATGATGTAGTTGAGTCTCCCTAGGAAACTCATCACGTCCTTCTTGTTCTTTGGCAGTGGCAATTATTGAATGGCTTTGACCTTTGATGGGTCCAATTCTATCCCTCGATGGCTTACGATGAAACCCAGTAGTTTTCCGGCAGGAACCCCGAATGCACACTTAGTGGGATTCAGTTTTAGGTTATACTTTCTCAGTCTGTTGAAAAACTTTCTCAGGTCTTCCATATGATTAGTGGCTTTCTTGTATTTGATGATGATGTCGTCCACATATACCTCGATCTCCTTGTGTAACATGTCGTGGAAGATAGTAGTCATGGCTCTCATGTATGTGGCGCCAACATTCTTTAACCCGAACGACATCATTTTGTTACAATACATTCCCCACGGCGCGATGAAAGCCGTTTTCTCTGCATCTTCCTCATCCATCCATATCTGATGATACCCAGCGAAACAATCAACGAAAGACTACAACTCATGCTTGGCGTAGTTGTCGATAAGAATGTGTATGTTTGGCAAGGGGAAGTCACTTTGGTACTGGCCCGGTTAAGATCCTGATAGTCGACACAGATTCTAACCTTCCCGTCCTTCATTGGTACTGGGACGATGTTGTCTAACCATATTGGATACTCTACCACTCTGAGAACCTTGTCTTTGACTTGCTTAGTAACCTCTTCTTTGATTTTCAACCTCATGTCGGGCTTGAATTTCCTGAGCTTTTGTTTTACCGGCGGACAGGTTGGATCTGTTGGTAGTTTGTGAGCTACAATGGATGTGCTGAGACCAATCATATCATCATAAGACCAGGCGAATATGTCATCATATTCTTTTAAAAATTTTGTATACTCTTCCTTTTGTGATGGCGACAAATGAACATTGATGCGAGTTTCTTTGACATTTTTTGTATCTCCCAAATTAATGACCTCAGTTTCTTTCAGGTTGGACTTGGGTCTATTCTCAAAATCCTCAACCTCTCTAACGACCTCTTCAGGTACTTCATCTTCTTCTGAGACTATGTCATTTTGTTCCGTTGTCTCAGTGCAAGTCACAGTCGTTGGTTCGTCGTCAAGATAAGTAATAGTTATGCTGTATAAATAGAGTGAATGATAGACAAAATAATAAGTGTGAGATATATGATAAACTGAAATGCTTTTAAATAAATTCGTAATTGTTTGAAACATCAGAGCTCTTTTCAAAATTAGAGAAAATGCGGAAAGAAAATCAACAAGTAAAATGAGATGCATGGTGCTTCTGTTTAGCCTTGCTACCCCGAAGCCTTCCAGGCCCTGACGGTCCTAATTGACCAATTGCTGAGGCGGTCTCCTCTATTCATAGCTTGTATGGAAGGGCCTTCTTCCCCCTCCTCCTCGAAAAGAACACAACAGTCCATGTCATCATCCTCTAGGAACAGATTCTTCACAGCTGCCAACGCTTCATCTTCTTCTGACCCATATATAGTATATGCTGGCTGGAAGGTTTGCTCCAGGCTAGGTATCGGAAACTCCAATGGATAGTAGGGGCCACGCCATAGTGGCGACTAGTTCCGGAATTCTTCCCAAGTATAACCATACCCTAAGCCAAATGTAGTGCCCTGCTTCTTCATTTTGATGGAATTTGTGATCCCCTGGATATTCTTACCACATCCCTTTCCAAGCTCGTACCCGCACCAATTCAGGATACTTTCGATCTTGTTGTCTCACCACTTGTCCTTGTCTATAGCGTTGACCCTTTTGATGCGGTGGTATGTCTCTCCGCCTATTTTCCTTCTGCCCCCGATCATTGGGATGGTCTGGCGACTATATATGGGGTTACTACCATCACCATGAATGATCACCTCTTGGTGATTCCATTCGAACTTTACCGCCTGATGTAGGGTCATTGCTACGGCTCCGGCATTGTGGATCTAGGGGTGTCCTAACAGCAAGTTGTAGCATGTCGGGACGTCTATCACTTGGAAGTCAACGTCGAACCATGTCGGCCCCATTTTCAAGCAAAGGCTGATTTCTCCAATAGTAGATCTCTGGGACCCGTTAAAGGCTTTTACATTGATAGCCCCGTCTGTGATCTCGTTTATGCTTTTCCCCAAAGTTTTGAGAGTCACAAGTGGACAGACATTGAGGTTTGATCTTCCATTAATCAGGACTCTAGTGATGAAATAATCTTCGAATTGCACGATGATGTGCAGTGCCTTATTATGACCCAAACCCTTTGGCGGCAATTTGTCTTCGTGGAAGGTTATTTTGTGGCTCTCCAGCACTTGCCCCACCATATTTTCCATCTCACCCCCGATTATATTGCTGGGCACATAGGCTTCACTCAGTATCTTTATGAAGGCATTCTTGTGAGCGTCTGAACTTTGAATAAGAGACATGATAAATATATGTGCCGGTGTTTTGTTTAATTGTTCAACGACTGAGTACTCCTTAGCCAGTATTTTCCTCCAAAAATCGTCGGTTCCTGTCTCAATGTGATGTCCCGAGGTTTGCTTACCGAACTCAGCTAGGTGCTCTAGGGTGTAGACCCTCCCTGTTCTAGTCATTCCTTGTGCGGCAATCTTTTCTCTTGTCTTTGTCTTTCCTTTCCTCCTAGCTTCGGCAGTGTAATCCCACGGTGTGGCATTTGAGTGGAATGGTGTCATGTCAGTCATTGCCACCGAAATAGGCAACCTTGGTGGTAACGCAGCAATTTCAAAGTGTGTAGGTGCCTTTGGAACTCCAAATTCAACTTCGATTGGCCCGGACGCCTTCGTAGAAGGAGGCACATCAAGTTCAAAAGGTATAGACATATTTACTTCGTCGTCCCTGGAGGGTTGATTCTACACAACAAGTGGGTTAAGGGTAACTGATGGTTTCTTTGGTTCATCCCCTTCAGCAATCAAACCTATCGGTCCTTTAGGGTCCCAATCATCCTCGATCTCGATCATATGAATGTCTCCTCCTTTGTGTTCAGGCAGGGGGTTGTTACAGACATTAGGAGTGGGCTCCTTTGCAACAATGACCTTATTGTCGATCAGGGTCTGAACCTTATCTTTTAATGAAAGACACTCATCAAGGGTGTGTCCTTTCATGCCAGAGTGATACACACAGGTCTTGTTGGGGTTCACCCATTGGAAGGGATTTTCTAGAGCATTGGCTGGGATAGGAGTGACGTAACCAATAGCTTTAAGTCTTTCATATAACTGGTCAATTGGTTCTGCGATGGCTGTGTATCGTTTGGGAGGTTTACTGTCAAAATTTGGTTTGGGTCTCGGAAAATTTTAAGGGGTGGGTGGTGATTGATAGTGAGAGGGCTGAGCGTTATAAGCTTGGTAAATAGGTATTGGTTAAGAGTATCGGGGTGAGGTGGGTTGATATATGAGAGGTGGAGAGGACTGGTAAACGGGAGGTGGATATGAGGGTGTGGGTGCTTGGTAATTTGGGATAGGCTGATATGTAAGTGGAGGTGATGGGTAAGTGTGGTATTTTGGTGGTTATTTGGCTCCCTGTGCGACCATCACGGCACTTACATCTTTCTTCTTAGATGTGCCACCAATTTGTAAAGCCTTATTGGTGGCTTGCAATGCTTCAAGATTTGTAACCATACCATTCTTGATGCCTTCTTTGATTCTTTCACCGAGTTTGATTATATCAAAGAACTTTTGACCCTCGATCAATATCAACCTCTCGTAATATTGGGGATCCTTAGCCCGGACGAAGAATCTATTCATTTGCTTTTCTTCTAGGGCCGGCCTAACCTTTGCAGCTTCTGACCTCCAATGAGTAGCATACTCGTGGAATGTTTTAGTGTGTTTCTTCTTCAAATTCTGTATGTAACATACATCTGGTGCATTCTCTGTATTAAACCAGAACCTATCCATGAAGTCTGATGCCATTCCTACCCAATTCGTCGATTTCTTGGTGTCTTGACTGATGTGCCAGGATAGTGTATCTCCCTTTAAGCTCCTCATGAAGAGCTTCATACGGATCTTCTCCTCTCTTCCGACCCCCACTAGCTTATCATAATAGGTCCTCAGGTGGACCCTGGGATCTCCTGTTCCATCAAACATTTCGAACTTGGGAAGTTTGTATCCCTCCAGAAGTTCAACATCTGGTTGAATGCACAAGTCCTCGTAATTCAATCCTTCAATGCCATTGTTACCTTCCACGCCCTAAACTCGGCTTGTTAATTTCTTGAGCTCTGCTGCTAAGTTCCTGATTAGGGAGTCCTTGTCCTCAGACTCAGGTGCATTCGAGATTGGTTGGGTGTAATGGGGTACAGTATCCACGAAAACAGGAGTGTTGTGGAGATGGTCGTTGGTGGTGTTCAGTGGCTCGGGAATGAGTAATGGAGTTTTATTTGGAGTGTGACATGTGTTGCAGTGAGTGGGTTGTATCTGTGGTTGTGGGGTGTTTTGTGGAGGTGCGGGATTCTGGGTGTTAACATCGGGAGCAGCAAAAGTGAATGATAGGCTTGCCAAGTTCCGAACCTAGTCCAATTCTTCCTGGAATTTCAGCAATTTTTGCTCAAGATGAGCAACAGTTCCCTTAGCAATTAGGGTACCCTGAGAAGTTTCCTCCTTTTTGATCTCCATTCTGGCACTTGTACCTTCCATTCTACCTTTGTTGTTGTTCAGGACAAGACTCGGAGGAGGAGGAGGTGGAGGGCCCTTGGATCTAGTGGAGTATGACGATGGTGCCAGAATGCACGAACTAACCTTTGGAGAGGGGAATAAAAAATAAAAGAAAAACAAAAAGGTAACAAGTTAGTGCGGGTTCTGAGAGAAAAATATTGCAGTATTTAAACACATTGTGCGAGAATATAAATCGTGTACTAATTTTGATGCCTCATTGTGCCCGATGTAGGCCTAGCGACAAATAGTTTTGGAGAACTTATAATGCTAAATGTCTCATTTTATTGATAAAAATAAGACGAATCCAAAACGACTCTAAACAAACGAAAATAAATGTCACTAGTGGCTGTTGGCCTTATTACATCATTAAGGCAAAATAAAGGACTCCTAACTACTTAGTCCCAGAAGGACCTTCCCCAGATTTGGCATCCTTGTCTCCCTCGAATAGCTCCACCAACTCGCGTAGTCCTAGTAGTAAGTAGGCTCGGGCCAGATGTCCGCCTGCATTTCCTTAAGCATTTTAGCAGTCCTCGATTGTCTTGATGAACTTTCCTTCCAGCTCTACTAGACCCCACTCCAAATATCCTAGTCGGTTGTTGGCACTGACAGCCATTTCTTTCCATTCCTCGATCAATTTTTGATGGGCTTCTTGTATTTCCCGATGCTCACTTTCACACTCTCAAATTCTCTTGCGCAGTTGATTATACTCAACCTGTGCTTCAGCATGCTCGTCAACAATTTTGTGACCTCGAACTAATCTCGGCTGACCTATGCCATTGTCTTCTAACCAACCCAAAAAATGCAGCACACAATTGGCGTGGTACCTGTCTGGCTCGATGGATTCCTTCCCCAAAACGATTTTGCAATGCCACAAATGCTGAGCTTGGCATCTGTGAGGGCTATCATCGTCTTGGAAATCGTCCCTGAGGTGACTTGTTTTATCAACCCTTGGTATGATTTGTTTTCTTCCAGCTTGCCTCATGGCTTGGAGAGGAACGTAAGGATAAGTCCCTCTCAAACCAATCAGTATGAGAAATGGTACATATCGGGATCGGACAATGATTCATCCGTAGGGAACCACTCAAACATCCATTATACCTGGTCTTCTTTCAGATTTTTGAACACTTCTACCCACCCTCTGGCGATTCTCTGGTTGAGCGAACATCTTTGGCATACAATTCATACGCCTCGGCTGGTGGAGGGAGATATGATCATCCCAATCTTTGTGTAGGATCTCCTGTCGGTATTCTCCTTTCTGGAGGTGTTCCATGAGCCAAAGCTAAAGCAATATGTTGTAACCCTCAAAATGACTGCTTTGTTGCTGACACTTGTTCAAGGCGCGGTATATCTCGATGACGATCATGGGCAATATGCTGAAAGTTTGCCCACCAATCCCTTCCATCAAAGTTTTGGTTACCATGGCTAGTCTGGTGTGGATCCTAGCCTTCTTCATAGGGAACACGATCATCCCCAAAAAGCAAAACATGAAAACAAAGACCCTTCTATGGACATGCCCCAATGAGGTGATAGAAAATTCATCTGAATAGGTGCGGTATGACTTGCAATGGTCATACCTCTCATATAGTTAGTTAAATGGGATATAAGAGTCTTTCAAGCATGTAAAGTCTAGATTTTCTTTCAATCCTATCATTTTAAGAAAACCCCTTCCTCTGCAATTCTCGGGCATGAGCAAACTTGGAGTCTCCCAAGGAATTCCAGTTCAACCCCCTATCTCTTCAAGCAAAGGAGTAATTTCAAGATTACCAAAGGGGAACACATGTTTGTCATTATCCTAGAACAATGTTGCGGCCTCTATGATTCTGTTGTTAGGCTGAATCTTTAGCAGAGAAGGCAGATTCCCTAAGTACTTGCGGACGAGTGTTTGATCACTAGAATGGAGATTGTTCCACCAATTTAGCAGCCTTGGATGAATGTTGGTTACCATGCCAAATCTGGGGATCTCGTGCCTCTTTTTCTTCAAAACAGTGAGTTAGACTCTTACCCCCACCAGACTCGGCTATTTAAATCAATAATTAGCATAGCAGGCACTTAA
>MU761960.1:102586-146508 GCA_026770625.1 Nicotiana glauca | reverse complement strand
TTACACTACGCGATCGCATGGATGGGCATGCGATCGCAGAGGGTTAAAATTTGCAGCAGAAACAGCAGAAAACCTGCAACTTTTTTTCAACACAAGGTGCCCCGTTGGGCATCCGAGGCCCCCGGGACCCCTACCAAACCTACGGACATATCTTATAACATCATTCAAACTTGTTCAAATCCTTAAATCACCTAAAACAACGCCGGAAACATGAATTACTCAATGATTAGAACTTAAGAACTTCAAAATTTAACCAAACTCGCTTTCGCTTCAAAACCTAACCAAAACACGTCCGATTGACCTGAATATTTGCACGCACGTCCAAAATGACATGACGAAGCTACAGCAACGTCCGGAATCCCAAACCGACCCTCGGATCAAAAATTCACTATCGGACCGGAACTTCAAAAATTTCAAACTTCATTATTTCAAGCCTAAATGAGCTACAGACTTCCAAAATACATTCCGAACATGCTCCCAGCCCTGAAATCACCTAACGGAGCTAACTGAACCATCAGATTTCCATTCCGAGGTCGTCCTCATATTGTTCTGAATACGGACTATTTTTCAACTCTTAAACTCTCATTTAGGGACTAAGTGTCCCAAAACACTCCGAATCCTAATACCGAACGTCCCGGCAAACCACAATAGCAGAAATGAACTTAGGGAAAGCAGTTAATGGGGGATCGGGGCATGATTTCTAAAAACGACCGATCGGTCGTTACATTTTTTGACCCCTCAAACCTTTATTGTTCTCGAAAACTCCAACACCACCAAATCAGCAGTCGAAGAGCTGGAACAGGTTATATTAATCAAGTATTTTCTCGAGCGAAAGGTATACCTGGGAACGGGGTTAAACCCCAAACTCAGGAAAAAGCTTATTCAATTTCTTATTGATAACATGGATTGTTTTGCTTGGTCCCACTTAGACATGACAGGGATCCCACTGGAGATAACAACACATCGTCTAAGGCTTGACCCTAGGTTCAAACCGGTGAAACAAAAGAGAAGGCCCCAGTTCGAGGTAAAGCACATATTCATAAAGGATGAGGTAACTAAACTTCTCAAAATAGGTTCCATTCGGGAGGTAAAATATCCCGAATTGCTAGCCAATGTAGTCGTAGTCCCTATATATCGATAAAGGTAAAGATCTCATGGCTAGTCGTGGCGTCGATCATACGATCGATGTTAGGCAGTGGAAAAGAACCCGAAAGACGAGGAAAGACTCATTTATTACCAAGTATGGAACATATTGTTATAAAGTAATGGCCTTTGGGCAAAAAGTGCTGGAGCTACTTACCAATGCCTAGTAAATAAAATGTTTGAAGAAAAAATAGGTAAGTCAAAGGAAATTTATATCGATGACATGCTAGTTAAGTCCCTGCACGCAAATGACCATTTGTCTCATTTGCAAGAAATGTTTGAGATTTTGAGGAAATATAACATGAAGCTCAACCCCGAGAAATGTACTTTTGGGGTCAATTCGGGCAAATTCCTGGGCTTTATGGTGTTGAATCGGGGGATCGAGATCAATCCCGATAGAATTAAGGCCATCAAAGACATCACCACCGTGGACAGTGTAAAGGTCGTGCAGAGGCTAACTGGGCTTGTGTAAAATATTACCCACTTTGTAATATTTTACACGAGCCCAAACTATTGGGCCGATTGGCCAAATGGGTTGTCAAACTTAGTGGGTATGATATCAAGCATCAAACTCAAATGATAGTAAAGTCCCAAATTTTGGCAGACTTCGTAGCCGATTTCACGCCAACCCTCGTACACGAAGTTGTAAAAAAACTTTTATTAAAATCAGGCACATAATCGGGGGTGTGGACCCTTTTCACAGAAGGTGCCTCGAATGTGAAGGGGTTCGGGTTAGGCATTATACTGAAGTCGCCCACGAGTAGCACTATTAGGCAGTCTAACAAAACTTCTAGGTTAACTAACTATGAGGATGAGTACGAGGCCATGTTTGCAGGTCTCCAACTAGCTAAAAGCTTGGGAGCATAAGTCATTGAAGCCAAGTGTGACTCTTTACTAGTGGTGAACCAAGTAAACAAAACCTTCGAAGTTCGAGAGGATAGATTGCAAAGGTATTTGGACAAGTTGCATGTAACTTTGCATCGTTTCAAATAGTGGACTTTACAGCATGTACCTCGAGAACAAAACAGTGAGGCCGATGCACTTGTAAACCTGGGGTCATCGGTCGAGGAAGATGAGATAAGCTTGGGAACTGTCATTCAACTGTCGAGCTCCGTGATCGAGGAAGGTCATACCGAGATAAACTGTACAAGCTTGACCTGGGATTGGAGGAATAAATATATTGAATACTTGAAGAAGGGAAAGCTCCCATCGAACCCTAAAGAGTTAAGGGCCTACGAACCAAAGCCGCCTGATTCATATTAGATGAATATGGAACATTATATAGAAGGACATTCGATGTATGTTTGGGACTCGGAGACACCGATTATGTTTTACGAGAGATCTATTAAGTCACTTTTGGGAATCACTCCGGTGCCAAATCATTGATTCGTAAAATCATTAGAGCAGGATACTATCGGGATAACATGGAAAAAGATACTAAGGAGCTTGTTCGAAAATGTGATAAGTGTCAACGGTTTGCACCGATGATCCATCAGCCCGGGGAGCAACTTCATTCATTCCTATCCCCATGGCCATTCATGAAATAGGGGATGAATATCGTCGGCCCTCTACCAATGTCCCTAGGTAAAGCTAAGTTTACTTTATTTATGACTGACTATTTCTCTAAATAGGTTGAAGCACAGGCGTTCGAGAAAGTAAGAGAGAAAGAGGTTATAGACTTTATCTGGGATAACATCGTATGTCGATTTAGGATAGTTTCTGAAATAGTGTTATGCCCCGCAGTATTACGATGATGTTATGCTCCGCAATATTATATTACTACGATGTTACACCATGTAGTATTGTATGATGAATTTGTCGTGAGATAATTGACATCAGTTCAAGGACAAAATTATTTGGAGATGATAAGTATGTTGTTATTTCAAGAAAGTGATTCATAAAGGTCAGAAGGTAAGCGAATTGAAGAAAATGAGTTTCGTCGAAGTTTGACATTTTGGGATAAAATACTGTTCGAGCTATAATACTCGGTATTTATGGACTAGTGCCATACAAGGTACCACATGACCATGATAATAAGGTTCATAAAGTGTATTAAAAGTGAATAGTATTTTAAATAATTTGAGACAATTTCTAATTATGTGGATAATTGGGTAAATATTGGATTAGTAGCGAATTAACAAGATAATCAAGAGATTAGTGGATTAATAATTAAAACTGTGGATAAGTTTGGTAATAACCTAATGTGGCAGCAAGTGTAATTGGATCAAGACTACATGATGACTCTTTGGTCTTTACAATTAGGTGGCGAGGATTTTTGTGGCTAAGTCATCTAAAATGTGGGTCCCACACCTAAAGGTTAATACTTCTCTGAAATTCACTTTGTATTTTCTACAAGGGAATGAAGAAGGTTCAGCAAATTCTCAAGAAATAATATTTATCAAATGTAACGTGATTTGCTTCAAAAATCTCATACAAGACTACTTAATACTTAGCAATGTGAGATTTTGTGATTCTAAACAAGTACGGTGCAATCTTTCTCAAGAATATCATATAGATTTTTCCTTACTTCGATCTTGCCATCACGTGTTTTGTCGTGTGTTAGAGGAATTGTTAAGAGAACCGGTTCAGGTATGTTAAGGCTATCCCTTCTTTCTTTTGGCATGATCCAAGTAACAATACGCAAACATAATATTATTTCATAAGTGTTTCTACTCTTAGCAGTTAAGATTGTCTATGTTATTAATTCCCGTAAAATGATATTCAAGCATGTCTATGTATATCCCTAAGTCCCTATTGAGGTATATGATAGAGATATTTATGCTTTTAATATAGTGATACATGCATCTTCATGCATTTACCACCGTGCTACGGCCGGTCGGGTAGTTACCACCGGCTGGGCAACTATATATCATTATTTAGCATCAGTTGGGCAGTCATGCATATTTATTTACCACCGTGCTACGGCTGGTTGGGCAGTTACCACCGTTGGGAAGTCATGCATTTACCACCGAGCTACGGCCGATGGGGCAGTTACAACTGATCAGTTGGGTAGTCATGCATCATACAATATGGATAATAGTCTTAAAGAGAAGCATTATATATATAAGTATAGTAAGTATGTATATACGGTGGCGCTTCAAAGATTCAGGTTGATTCTTATATGCCTTTAATTAATGTTGACGTATTGTTATGTTTGAGTTCCACCTTACATACTCGGTACATTTTTCGTACAAACATCCTTTTGTTGGGGATGCTGCCTTGATGCCTGTAGGTATAGGTTATCAGTTTGATGAGCCCTCATAGTAGACGAGATTAACATTCAACGAAATATCGGTAAGACTCCACCTCATTTGGAGTGCATCCCAGTCTATGAGTCATCGTGTCAGAGTTTGGCTACGAACTTAGGGGTAGGCCGATGCCCTGTCCTATTTGATGTTTAATACTCTTAGAGGCTTTGTAGACAGAGGTTTATTTTGTATAGTATGTCAGAGGCTTTAACAGTCCATATGTATTCATGAATTAAGAAAGATGGTTCATTGATATAGTGTTTTCCCGCTTATAGTTATATGTTATGAGTTGTTCCCTTGATAGCTAAGAAAAAAAGAAAAAAGCTACAGAGTGGTTCGCTCGAGCTAGTACGGCATCGGGTGCTAGCTACGCCTCCCTAGGTTTGGAGCGTGACAAATAGTGTGTGACAATGAAAAACAGTTTATCAGCAGCAATGTGACGAAATTCCTCGAGGAGCACAAAATAAAACAACACCGTACAATCCTAGTGGGAACGGACAAGGCGAATCGATGAACATGACTATCATTCAAAACTTAAAGAAAAGGTTTAACGATGCTAAGAGGAAGTGGAGAGACATGTTACCCAAATTCCTTTGGGCATATCGAACAACATGAAAGTCCAGTACGGGGGCAATCCCGTTCTCCTTAGTATATTGTTCCGAGGCCTTGATTCCGGTCAAAGTCAGGGAACCTAACACCAGATTTTGACATACAATGGAAGAATCTAATCACGAGGCTATGAATACTAGCCTCAAGCTATTGGATGAAAAACAAGAAGCTGCGCTCGTTCGGATGGCTGCGCAAAAGCAAAGAATCGAGAGATATTATAATAGAAGGACTAACCTTCGCCACTTCGAAATCGGGGACTTAATTATAAGAAAATTCACCCTCCAGACTCGAGACCCAAACTAAAGGAAACTAGGCCCGAATTGGGAAGGACCATATCGGGCCCTCGGTATCATTAGAAAAGGATCTTACAAACTTGGCACAATGGAAGGCGAACAATTTCCAAACAATTGGAATGTATCACTCCTCAAACGGTATTATTGCTAAGGTATGACTTTCCCCCTTTCCATTTATATTTGATACTAACTTATTATAGGTGATCGGCCGAAGACGTCGAGAAACTCTTCAACACGAGGACCTTAGGTTTTATAACGCGCGTTGCACTCTTTTCCCTTAGATCGGTTTTTATCCAAAATGGGGCTTCCTGGCGAGGTTTTGAACGAGGCAACAGTTATGTGCTACCAGAGGAAAATTAAATAGTATCCAAGGCTTCTTTTCAATAAACCTCGAATATTGGGGGGCATCACCCTCGGAGGTTATATTTTCGAGGAAAATACTTCATGTCAAAGGGTCTCGATAGAAACTTTGTAATGGGACAGACGATCGAATGAACCGTGTCCATATAGATTAGTCAAGCCCCGATGACAAAGCATGTACTAATGTATAAATTATTCTTTCTATATCAAATATTTTGGGTCTCAAAGAAAACTTTCTACTATATGAGCTTCATACTTATGATTTTGTGAGAAATGGCTCAAGGGCCAAGCGCAAATATACCTCGAACACTTGGGGACTACCATTAATCGACATGTTCGGGTTATCTAAACTCGAATTTATAAGACCTCAAAGAGGCATCCCATGATCTATAGGCCAAAGGCATCATTCTCGGGGACTAACACTTCGAAGAAGTTTGAAATATTATTGGGGAATTAGACTGTGAGCATGTGATTTTTGCTCTATGAGAATTATTCCAAAAAATTCAAAGTAAAATAATTTTTCCTTTGTTTGTAATTTTGTAGATTTTTGTGGCATTTTCTGTTATTCTTTGTATTTGTCTGTGCATGTTTATTTTTATTTAAATTAATAAAAAAAATATGTTGCATTTGCATTTAGGATTCGATTTTATATTTTTAGATTAATTAAGTAAATTGTTGTTTTACAAAAATAAAAAATCACAAAAATAATATATTTTGCATTTCAGTGTTTAATGTCAAATTTTGTGATTTTTTTCTAATTTAGGTCTTAATTAATTATGATAATTATTATTTAGTCTTAATTAGTGTTTTTAGGTTGATCTAGATTCTAGGATTTAATTCATATTTTTATTTAATTTTTGAAAAAAAGGGAAAAGGAATTAATTTGAAAAAAGGAGAAATGGAATTTTGGGCCAAAATAATCGGTTTCCCCTCCCAGCCCATCCAAACACCCACCTAACCCGGCCCAAACTTTCCCACAAGCCGGTCCATCACCAACTAGACCAAACGACGTCGTTTGGTATATTTTGATCAGGACCGTCGATCTCATTTGATCGAGCGGTCCCTGAGCTTCACCCATTACCCGACCCAACCCGTTTCCCCATATCCGGTCTCCATTAACTCTAAACGACCGCGTTTCCCCCCTAATGAATCTGAGCCATCGATGTTGCTCTAATCTAACGACTCGAATTAATTAGCCCCTTTTTAATATATCCACACCCCTTAGAACCCACCATCTCGTCTCTCATCTCCCTCACCCAAACCCTAGAGACCCGTCGCCCCCAAATCCTTGCTGCCTCCGCCTTACTTTGCCCACAGGAAATCACCTCACGGCGATTTCGGTGGTCCAATCCCTTCCAAACTTACACCATAGACTCCTCGTCAACTCCCCATTCCCTTTTCCTCGAATCATCCCCGAATCCTTCGAATATTAGATCGAAAATCAACCCCGAACCCTAACTTACTCAATCACCCCCAAATTAACACCCTATATCCCTCATGATCTCCTCATACCAAATCCCTAACCATTTGCCTTTGAATCATCCTAGAACCTCTTGAATTTTAGATCGAATGATGAACCCTAAGTCCTAAAAAATCAGATTGGCGAGGTTTCAAGGTATTTGAGGTTGAGATTGACTTTAATCGTGTGTTTTCAGTCGATAACACACGATTAAAATCTATCTCAGCCAAAAATCAAGGGGTTTCATTGGCGATTATTTCGGAATTGTGCTCATCTGGTAAGCCCATTGTTCTTCTGCTCGTTCTTATCTTATTCTATTCCGCTCCCTCTTTCTTCTGTTTTCAAAATTCCTTACATGTATCTCCTTTTTAGTTAGAATTAATATTCGTTATTAGCTTCCTCCATTTTTATTTGAATTTGTTAGGCCGTATTGAATTTTGTTCACGTTTTGTTTGGGAGTTCAAATTGTTTCTCTACTCTTTAGATTCATTAGTTAACTTATCTGCTAAGTTGTTAATGACAATCATCTTCATAGGGTTCGAGTGTAACTTGGTTTCAATTCGTAAGATTTTCCTAATTCTGCTAGGTTTTATTTTTTTGTGTTTGTGAATTAGTTCTGGAATTGAAGCATTGAGATCAGTCAAGTGTAGTTCATCATCAGCTTTCTAGTATTTCTGAAAGTTCCATTTTTAGAGTTCTTATAGCAGATTAATTCTTAAATGAATCAATATGATTCAATTGTTATATGTTTGACGTGCATTTGTATTTGCTTTGTGTTTGCAAAGTATTCAGAACTTTAGGAGGATTAAAATAACATGAGGTTTAAGGGTAATAACAGGGACATTGTGAGGGATAATTTGGGAAGTTGGATAAGGAAGCCTCAATAATTGAAGTAGGGGGGCCCCTAACAAATGTTAATGGTGCACTAGCTATTTAAATTAAAAGCACTAAGTTAGTGGATAATTAAAAAGTGAGTTGTAGTGGAAATGACACTAACTCAATGCCCATTTAAGGGGCTGAAAATCAGAATTAAAAGGGGGATAGAATTAAGAACATAGTGCTAGAGCTTAAGAGTTGAAGAATTAACTGAGATATACAGATACACGGTTTGGGAAAATACACAATGATATAGAGGGTCTTGAGGTTAAGAATTAAGAACAAGACCTGAGAATAGAATTCCAAAAAACAAAAAGGGCCAAAAAAGTTCTACTGTTCGATTGAACTTCAGTGATTTTTTTTCTTCTGAAAAACAAAAGTTCCTATTCTGATATTCAAAATGGATTGATGTTTGGTTATTGAAAGTTTTTTGTTCAAGCCGGTTGAGGGTTAATCTTTCATTGGTTTTGTTGAGTTGATTTCCTGGGTTTTAATTGTTGGAACTGGTCTTGCTAGTGTTTGATGGCTACTGTTTCTGTTGCTGATCCCTTATTTTCTGTGTTGTTTTTCAATTTCCAGGTATACTTTTACATTCGACCTCATGTGCAGATTGGTTTGATGAATAAAGATGAAAATCCTAAAGTTCAAGCATGTTTTCAGCTTTCTATTATGAGTTTAACTTTATTACTGGGTATTTATGGTTTATATAGCTTAGCTCATTGTTCTTTTGTAGTTAATTTTAGTCTGGGCTAATGTGTTGTTGACTCCGGCTTCTATTTGACCTTGTTTTCTTAAGTTTAAACCCAATATGGCTAAGTGGATGTTCTGCGAGCTATCTCTCTCGATTCTATTTTTTTATTTGATTAGTTTATTTGTGCTCTTTGTTTCGGTATGTTAATCAACGGTATACTATGAACATTTGAGGCTCACTTTAAAGTTTCAAGTAGGGCTCTTCTTTGCCCTTTGTTAATCTTGGTTGGTACTGATTTATTTTTCATGAGTTAAGATGGTTACATTGTTGTCACATTCACTGGTTTGAGAGCATTACTAAGATAACTGGTTGAAGAGCTCTATGAGAATTATGCTTATCAATTTAATTTAGTAATGGTTGTTGTTTGTTTCTGATTTCTCAAGTTTAAAGTAGTTTGGGAGTTTGTTAATTAGCAGATCAAGTCTGCTGGAGACTCTATTTTATGTTTAAAACTGAAAACAAGATTTGATTGAAAAGTGTAATTACTCATTCCTGAAATTGAGATTTAGGATTACTATCCTGGCTGGTGTGCATCTGTCATTATTTAATATAGTTGAGTATGTATATTTGCTTGAAAATATGAGGTTGGGTTTGTTTAAACATGCAAGGGTTTGGTTATGAGCTTGAACCAAAGTATACAGGTCTTTGTGGTATAAGTCTAAAATTAAACCCAGTGTGCTTTTCATGCTTGCTCTTCAGGTCATTTCATAGAATTCCATTTACTGTTCAAAAAGATTAAGCTAAGGTATTAAATGAATTGGAGTCACACGGTTATTGTGTAAAGCTGGTTAATAGGTTGGTGTCAAGTATAATGGACCCATGAATGTTTGATTTGGGAGAATTTGATCAAATTACCTATCTATTACTCATTGTTGAAACAATTGTAAATCTGGAATTCGAATGGGAGTTTATGCATATGTTCTTTTGGGCTCAGATTCAAAATAGGCTCTACTTCATGTTAGTTTACTCAAAATGTGTTAAATTCTCTGCCTCTTCTTCTTGCTTTCACGTTAATTTCAAATGTGGGCATGCTTGGCATAATTTCGTATTTATGCCCAAACTGGGCAGCCCTTTGATTTTTAATTCGTTAACTTGTTTTGGATTGGATTAAACCCAATTGCTTTAAATAATCATCTTTCCCTTGTAAGTTTTTTAGGGATTTATTTAGTTATATTTGGTGCTTTAATTAATTAGATTCTTATCAATAGTAGAGGTGTGCCATATTAGACGCCACAAATAGCTTATGGCCCTCCGAACCTTAGTTTGATTACCCTTTTAAAATGGAATTGAGGTGCGCCGCGCCAAATAAAATCTCAAATGCGTGGCCCTCATTTAACTATTTTTTTTAAAATTCTTATAATTCGAGGCATGCCATTTAGCAAATTTCCATGGCCCCTAGCAAAGTAAAAAATACGTAGTTGCTTTAGGCGCGTTATTTTAAGAATATTACCTTCCTAAACTCGGCTGCGCATTTCATGTGACCCAAATCCAAATCTTAATAACGTTAAATAAAATATGTTTCGGATTGTGGGTGCATTTCATGTGGCGCGGTCCAAAGACATTTTTTAGACGACGTTAAATCTTCTTTAAAATAAATAAAAGCGGTTAAAAAGTTAAAATTGCACAATAGATCTAAAATTTTTAAAATCACATAATAGGCCAATAATAACAGTTGAGCGACCGTGCTAGAACCACGTAACTCGGGAATGCCTAACACCTTCTCCCAGGTTAACAAAATTCCTTACCCGGATTTCTGGTTCGTGGACTGTAATACAGTGTCAACCCTTTCCTCGATTCGAAATTTGAACCGATGACTTGGGATACCATAAATCTCCCAAGTGGCGACTCTGAATCTTTTTAATTAAATAATCCCATTTCTATTGTCCTTTAATTGGAAAAACTCCCTATACACTACCCTCCCGGGGTATAGGAAAAAGGAGGTATGACAGCTCTGGCGACTCCGTTAGAGATCGAGAACCCAGAACCACTGGTTCAGGGTTAGAAATTCGAGCTTGGAATAATTATTGCAGTTGGCTTTATTTATTATCTGATTTTATTATATTTTTGGGCCTAATGTGCTAAATGGTGTTTTTACTGCTTTGATATTATTTGAACTGTGTATATAAACTGTTACGAAACCCTTCTTCTCTCTGAGTCTTCTAAATCATGGAGGAGTGTGCACTTTGTGTAACTTCTCTTCTGTTAGAGTCATTCCAATTTTAGAACGAGGTTCGGACAAATTGCTAAGCCGGTGAAGCTTTTGTATTCCTGGTACGCTGCCCCCCTGGCTCGAGCTGTCCGCTCGGGTTAGCCAGGTCTAGGACAATAAACCCAGGTTTTTAAGCCTAGAATAATAAAGCCTCATGCCGGATCTCTAGTAGGAACATTTATTTGCATCACGTGTATTTGACCTTGGAGACTCAACACAGGGGTTGGGTCTGTCTAGGACAGGTGTGCCCAAAATGAAAAAAGCATCCTGATGCATCTCACTTGCTACTTGTGCATTTATTTGCTACAGATTCGCATGTTGACCGGCTTTTGAATAATGAGAGGACAATTGAAAAAAAAAAAACAAATCAATGTAAGGGAGATAATTACTCATTTTTGAAAAATCAATGTCCAAATAATATAGTGAAGCTCTACCAAAATTTTCTATTTTCCTTTTTGAAAAATATTTGGTTTTATTTCCGTCAAGTCTGGCAGAACTACGTATTTTGATTCTCACCAAATGTGGGATATGTAGGCAACCCATATCGGGTCCAACTATTTTTGAAAAAAGAGGAAAAAGAGAAATAAATATTAAAAAAATTTATAAAGAAAAATAAATAACCAAAATATGGGCACATAAAATATCGCTGTTTTGCCATAAGTAAGGTAATGCCATTCTTGTCCAAAATATCCAAATATCCCCAAAAGGACGCCGGAAGAATTTTTTGCAAGAACAACCGCCTTTGGTCATTCTTTAAAACTTTCTGGCCGGTTAGCTAACACAACCTTTAAATCTTCTTCATCGAAGTACTGAAGGGCCGTATTAACAAAATCGGATATTTTTATGAAATAGTGATGATTTTTTAGTCAATATTGAGTCTTTTAAACCATTCTTTTTATTATTGTCCGAGTCTCTCAAGTCATTTCAATGTAATTTTTGTCATCATACTATTTAATAAAAAATAATAATAATTGTTTCTACCAGAACTATGCTCGGTCTGATTCATGCGGGTCATGATACATGGACAATCTCCATAGGATTCGACCACAAACAAAAGAATGAAAAAGAAAAATAAAAAAAAGGGGAAAATTGAGATAACAAAAGCGACGAGGGGACAATCAAAAAGGGGATGAGTGACAATAAAAGAGAGGTCATAATTAGGAAAAGCTGGGATGACACGAGCAACCGAGCAAATACATGATAGAAATGGTTAAATTGCTTAGGTGCATTGCCTTCCAATGTGCGATTGCCTATCTGTTAATCTCTAATGACTAACAAGTTTATTGTTGATGATCCAGAGTTCAGGCAGTTGTTAGTTTAATTAGCACACTGGCAACTCATCCATACAACACCCGGTCCAAGGGCGAATTAATCATGTCTAACCAAGAACTTGATGCAAGTGTCATTGATTCTTTGAAAGAGGTGGAAGAGTTGGATGTTAATGAAAGAAGAGATGTACAAGTTGAAACAACAAATGGCCGAAATGTATCAGGCCTGGGCAAAAGGGCAACCCCCACCGGCTTATCCCGCTAACCCTATTTTCATCCCACCATTGGCTCAAACCCAGGAACATCCTACTGTTGATCCATCTGTAGGATTTCCTACTTACCATCACTACCAAGGCACCACCTCTCAAACCCCGCAAGCTCCACCACTCAAACCAATTCCATACCCTCCTCCCCCAATCACGCCTGTCTTTGTATCATCTCCACCCGCTACACTGCACCGATCTTCCAGTGAGCCCGTGTTCCAAGCCCAGGATAACCAATACTACCCCCGGAGCCCACTTTCAAAGCTCCTGAAGCTTATTCCTATACTCCTTGTTTTGACCTCCCGATAGAAGCTGAGAAACCATCCAAAACTCCCGAACAGGAGGAGATGTTCAGGAAAGTTAAAAGCTTAGAACAATCCTTCAGAGACATGTGAGGGTTAGGAGGTCAAGTAAGTGTGGCCTACAAAGACCTATGTCTGTTTCCAAATGTGCAATTGCCAGCAGGGTTTAAGATGCCCAAGTTTGATTTGTACGATGGGCACGGTGATCCAGTAGCACACTTGAGAGGTTTTTACAGCAAGATGAGGGGTGCTGGAGGAAAAGATAAATTGCTAATGGCTTATTTCAGTCAAAGTCTTAGTGGAGTGCTGGAGTGGTACACCCAGCAGGATCATGGAAGGTGGTATACATGGGACGATCTGGCGCAAGCATTCGCCGGTCACTTCCAATACAATCTCGAGATCATTCCGGATAGACTGTCCTTGACAAAACTAGAGAAAAAGCACAGCAAAAGTTTCAGAGAGTATGGTTTCCGTTGGAGCGAGCAGGAAGCAAGAGTGGACCCTCCGATAAAAGAAAGTGAGATGGTTGATTAATTCCTACAAGCCTTAGAACCTACCTACTATGGCCATCTAGTCTCAGCTATAGGAAAATCCTTCAATGAAGTGGTAAAAATGGGAGGTATGGTAGAAGAGGGTCTCATGTTGAATAAAATCATGAGCTATTCGACTATAAAGGCGACCACTCAGGATATTCAAGGAGACATAGGGGGAATCGGGAAAAAGAAGAGAGAGGACGTGGCAATGGTTGATTCAGGAACTTGGTTTGGACCGAGAGGCTCATTTTACCACTATAATCAACCTCGACCCCACCAAACTTACCCCCACACATTGTATAATCCACCCAAACACTATTACCCCCATCAGAACCTCATTTTTCTGTCCATCACGCCCAAGCATACAACCAACTTCCTGACCATGCGCAATGGCGTGCTCCTATTCCTCAAAACACTTATCCACCTCCACGAGCATATCGAAACCCTCTTAGACCAAGTTTCCGGACTAACCAAGCATTTAAGGATGAAAAGTTGTAGAAAAAGAAAACCTTTACTCCATTGGATGAGTCATATGCTAATCTGTTCCATAGGATAAGACAAACTGGACATGCTGAGGCCGATACACTCCAAATTGCCAAATCCTCCCCCAAAAAATCTTGACTATTCCGTAAACTGTGAATATTGTTCTGGTACTCCAGGTCATGAAACGGAAAAGTGTTGGCACTTGAAAAGTGCTATCCAGGAGCTTATTGATACCAATAGAATTGAAGTTCAAGCTCTCGAGGCGCCCAATATCAATCGGAATCCGATGCCAGCTCATCAAGAGACAAATATGATTGATATAGTGAATAAGGGGGAGAGGGGAGCCTAAGAAGCCATCGCAGACCATCATGATGATTCGGTCCAGTGAAACCCAGATAGTTAAACAACCAAGTGAGAAGTCGGTGCTCAAGTCGAGCGAGAAGAATGTTGAACCATCAGTAGTAGTAGAGAAGGGGATTTTAGGTGAGGTTGCAGTGAAGCACGAAAGGATGAAAGTAGTTGTGCCAGGAGTGGTAAGCAGACCTATTTTAATCGTGGAAGGTGCCTGCACGGATCACGTCATTATCAAGCCGGTAATCCAGTTACCGATAGTCGACAGCAAGGCCATTCCATGGAATTACGAACGAGTGACAGTGACTTACAAAAGGAAAGAAATCAAAGAAGAAGTTTGCGAGACCCAAGCTTTGACTCGCTCGAGAAGATGTTTTGCCCCGAGGAGTTAAGAAAAGCTAAAAATAACCCAGTATTAGTGAAGAAAGCCGTAACAAAATAAGAGGCAGAGAAATTCTTGAGGAAGATGAAGGTGCAGGACTACTCTATCGTGGAACAATTAAAGAAGACGCCTGCTCAAATTTCACTATTGTCATTATTAATCCATTCAGATGAGCACCGTCAAAATTTAATGAAAATCTTTAATGAGGCTCATGTTCCCAATAAAATCACCGTGAAACTTCTAGAAAAGATAGACAACAAGATATTTGACGTGAACATAGTCACTTTTTCTGATGATGAATTGCCCGTAGAAGGTACTGAGCATAACAGAGTCCTTTATCTTACGGCGAAATATGAGAACTCCATGGTTACTCGGGTGTTGGTCGACAATGGTTCCAGTGTGAACATCTGCCCTCTCTCCACTCTGAGTAAGTTGAAAATGGAAGACGAGGGAGTGCATAAGAACAGTAACTGTGCCCGGGGATTCGATGACGGGGGCAAAGATTCAGTTGGGGATATAGTGTTGGAACTGACAATAGGGCCAATTGAGTTCACAATGGAGTTCCAGGTGCTGGATATAACTGTTTCCTACAATCTGCTGTTAGGTCGATCATGGATTCACGCTGCTAAAGCAGTCCCATCAACACTACACTAGATGGTCAAATTTGAATAGGATATATAGGAAGTAGTTGTGCATGGTGAAGATAATTTGTGCACTCACAGCAATTCCATTGTACCGTTCATTGAAGTGGAAGATGACAAGGGGCCAAGGGTCTACTAGGTTTTTAACACGATGATGGTCGAGAAATTTCCAGAGGGGAAATACATTCCAAATCCAAAGATAACCACCGCATCAGTCATGGTGGCCTATGAAATGTTGAAGAATGGTTTTGTGCCTGGGAAAGATTTGGGTTCATCTCTGCAGGGCATCATACAGCCGGTGTCCCTCCCTGAAAACTTGGGAACATTTGGTCTGGGATTCAAGCCCACAGCCGCAGACATCAGAAGAGCCCGAAAGTTAAAACAGAGGGCATGGGTACTTCCAAAACCGGTACCACATTTCTCTAGATCATTTGTCAAGTCCAGTGCCAAAAAATGACCGGTAACAACAATTCCCAGTGCTGTGATTGATCTTGATAAGGAGTTAATTGAAAGATTCGAGAAGTTGTTCGATAGTGTGAACATAGTGGAACGCGGAAGTGCAATTTGTAGGGCCAGAAACAAAGCTCAATAATTGGAAGGCTACTCCTCTCCCCACTCGAAAGGAGTCTTGGTAGTTTGCTTTGATTTTCCTTCAAGTTTATCTGGGTTATTCCAGGGTTGTAATCCAGATTTTTTATTTTTCAGTCTGTTAAGTGTGCAAACTTTGTTATCTTTTATCCTTCAATAAGGTGCAATTTCCCTTCTTCGTCATTCTTGATAGTTTTATTTTTGTTTTTCTTCTTTTTATTTTCTATACAGTTCTTTTTAAGCCGGTTCTAATGATATGACATGCATGAGGAATCCTTAGCCCAATCTAAAAAATCAATCTAATTCAGAAATAATAGTTTAAGAAGTAGATTATGATTACGAATCAGAATATGATAAGGATGAAGCCTTCGAAGAGATTAGTAAGGAACTAAGTCACTTTGAAGAAAAACCCAAACCCAACCTGAATGATACAAAAGCCATCAATTTAGGGGACACAGATAATATCAGAGAAACTAAAATAAGCGTCCATCTTGAACCAATTATCCGGGAAGAATTGATCAAATCACTTATTGAATTCAAAGACATTTTTGCATGGTCATATGATGACATACTGGGTTTAAGCACCGATTTAGTGGTTTACAAATTATCCACTGACCCGGCATTCCCTCACGTCAAGAAAAAATTGAGAAAATTCAAAACTGATATGAGTGTAAAGATTAAGGAAGAGATCATCAAGCAATTGGATGCAAAGGTTATTCGGGTCACTAGATATCCCGATTGGTTATCTAATGTTGTGCCAGTACCGAAGAAGGACGGCAAGATCAGAGTATGCGTTGACTACCCCAATCTCAACAAAGCAAGCCCAAATGATAACTTCCCACTACCTAATATCCATATTTTGATTGATAATTGCGCCAAGCATGAGATTGGATCTTTTGTGGATTGCTATGCCGGGTATCATCAGATTCTAATGGATGAGGAAGATGCAGAAAATATATCATTCATCACCCCATGGGGAACTTATTTCTACCGGGTAATGCCGTTTGGTTTGAAGAACGCTGGGGGAACTTACATGAGGTAAATGACTACCGTGTTTCATGATATGGTACACAGAGAAATTGAGGTTTATGTAGATGATGTGATCATAAAGTCGAAGCGACAGGCCGACCACGTCGGAGATTTGAGGAAATTCTTCCAGAGGCTTCGCAGGTACAACCTTAAGCTTAACCCTGCCAAGTGTGCGTTTGGTGTCCTATCCGAAAAGTTGTTGGCATTTATAGTCAGCCGATGAGGCATTGAATTGGACCATCAAAGATCAAAGTTATTCAAGAGTTGTCATCTCTGAGGAACAAGACTGAAGTGATGAGTCTGTTAGGGAGATTGAACTACATCAGCAGGTTTATTGCTCAGCTCACGACAACTTGTGAGCCTATTTGCAAGTTGCTGAAGAAGGATGTTGCGGTCAAGTGGACCAATGAGTGTCAAGTAGTATTTGATAAGATAAAGGGGTATTTGTCGAACCCACCTATGTTGGTTCCACCGGAACCAGGGAGACCTTTGATTCTTTACTTGACAGTCTTGGAAAACTCATTTGGTTGTGTATTGGGTCATCATGACATCACTCGCAGGAAGGAACAAGCCATCTACTATCTTAGCAAGAAGTTCACGACTTATGAGGTTAAGTACACTCACCTTGAGAGGACATGTTGTACCCTAACTTGGGTAGCGCAGAAATTGAAACATTATTTGTCGTCGTACACTACTTACCTCATTTCACGCTTGGATCCGTTGAAGTATATTTTTCAAAAGCCTATGCCCACAGGGAGACTTGCAAAGTGGCAGATTTTGCTCACAGAGTTTGACATTGTCTATGTGACTCGGACTGCAATGAAAGCCCAAGCACTGGCCGAACATTTGGCGAAGAACCCGATCGATGAAGAATACAAGCCATTGAGGACTTATTTTCTCAATGAAGAGATGATGCATATTGACAAGCTAGAGCAGATTGAAAAACCAGGTTGGAAACTTTTCTTTGATGGGGCTGCAAACATAAAAGGAGTTGGAATAGGAGCCGTGCTTATTTCTGAAACAGGGCATCACTATCCTGTTACGACTCAACTTCATTTCTATTGTACTAATAATATGGCTAAGTACGAGGCATGCATTTTGGGTTGAAGGCTAGCTACAGACATAGATGTCCAGGAAGTCTTGGTCTTGGGAGACTCGAATCTTTTGGTACATCAAATTCAAGGAGAATAGGAAACACGAGATTTGAAGCTCATACCGTACCGATAATTTTTGCATGATCTTTGTCAACGGCTTTGATCAGTGGAGTTTAAGCATATTCCAAGGGTCCATAATGAGGTCGCTGATGCTTTGGATACCTTGGCAACAATGTTACACCATTCGGATAAAACTTATGTCGACCCTCTGCATATTCAAGTCCGCGATTATCATGCTTGCTGTAACATGGTGGAAGAAGAACTTGACAGCGAACCATGGTTCCTTGACATCAAGGAGTACATCAGAATGGGGATATATCCGATGCAAGCCATGGGAGATCAAAAGAGAACAATTTGACGGTTGTCAAATGGATTCTTCTTCAATGGAGGAGTTTTGTATAAAAGAACACCAGACCTTGGATTGTTAAGATGCATAGATGCTAGACAAGCCACGACTGTCATGTCCGAAGTACATCCGGAGTCTGCGGACCACATAGGAGTGGATATGTGTTGGTGAAGAAAATTCTCCGAGCAGGTTTTTATTAGCTCACCACGAAGTGAGATTGTATCAGTTTTGTGTGCAAGAGTCATCAATGCCAGATACACGGCGATTTAATTCATTCTCCACCATCGGAATTACACACAATGTCGGCACCATGGCCCTTCGTTGCTTGGGCCATGGATGTCAGTGGACCTATTGAGCCAGCAGCATCCAACGGGCACAGGTTCATTCTAGTGGCCATTGATTATTTCACCAAGTGGGTTGAGGCTAAAACCTTCAAGTATGTGACCAAGAAAGCAGTGGTTGATTTTGTTCACTCAAATATCATATGTCGATTTGGGATACCAAAGGTAATCATCACAGATAATGGTTCTAATCTTAACAGTAATTTGATGAGAGAGGTATGTCAACAGTTTAAGACTACACATCGTAATTCCACCCATATTGTCCCAAGGCGAATGGAGCAGTCGAGACAGCCAACAAGAAAATAAAGAAGATACTTCGGAAAATGGTGGAAGGTTCCAGGCAATAGCATGAAAAGTTACCATTTGCTTTGTTAGGTTATCGAACTACTGTCCGTACTTCAGTAGGGGTGACTCCTTATTTGTTGGTATATGGCACTGAAGCAGTGATACCTGCGAAAGTTGAAATCCCGTCCATTCGGATTGTTGCTGAGGCTGAGATTGATGATGATGAGTGGATCAAAACCCGTTTGGAACAATTGAGTTTGATCGATGAGAAAAGGTTGGCAGCAGTGTGTCATGGACAGCTGTATCAACAAAGAATAGCAAGAGCATATAACAAGAAGGTGCGTCCACGGAGGTTTGAAGTGGGTCAACAAGTGTTGAAACGTATCCTTCCATATCAGGCTGAAGCAAAGGGAAAGTTCACCGCGAATTAGGGTCGTTCATTATGACCAGAGTAATGCTTTATGTTTAACAGATACCGAAGGAAAATGCATATACATGGCTATCAATTCTGATGCAGTCAAGAGATATTATGTATGATTTCTTTGGCATAACTGTTAATTGTTTGTATTTGGCATTGTCTTGAAGATTGGAATGACGAAGGCAATTTGTTCTGCTATCTAAACACTTTACCCTTGGTTTCCCCCTTTAAGCCTTATTTATTTTATTTCATACCCCTCTTTTTTAATCAATGACGGAAAAGAGAAAAAGAAAGAAAAGAAAGAAAGAAAAAGAAAGAAAAGAAAGAAAAGAAAGAAAAGAAAGAAAAAGAAAAAAAAGCAAAAAAAGAAAAAAAAGAAAAGTAAAAATAGAAAGTATAACATCAAGGATACGTAGGCCGCCTCACGACCCGATCATAGTAAGATAAAAATCAAAAGATCCCCAAGCAAGAAACTGGGACAGAAGTTGTGTTTGTGATGAGAAATTTGATTCCAAAAGTTGAAATTTTAACCCATTTAATTTGTTTTGAGCCTTTTTGATACCCTTTTCTTTCCAACCATTACTATCCAAAGAAAGACCTCCCGATCAGCCTTCAAGAGATGTCAAGTCAAGCAAATAAAGAGGATTCATGTCAAGGACAACACTTTGGTCTAAGCAAGAAAAATGAAAAAAATGAGAAAGTCTTATTGGTGAAAACCCTCATGGGCACCATGAGGCGATGAACGCTGAGAGATAGTAAAAATGAGAGAGTCTTATTGGTGAAAACCTTTAAAGGCACCATAAGGCAACAAGTAATTGAGGAAGGAACAAATGAGAGAAGTTTGACGGTAAAAGATCATTCAGGGCATTGCAAGATGAACAAGTTTGGTGATTTAGCAAAGAATTGAGTTGTGGAAATCTTGAAGCACAAAGTAAGACAATTGGAAAACTGATTGGTATAATAGACCGGGTTGATTAATCCGAAATGCACAACATGATCATTGGGATTGGTTACTCCATTCAGATAAGTTTCTTTTCCTCTCTCAAACTATCTTCTAGAGGAGGATTTTCTTCTTTATTCCTATCTTTTGAAATCATCGCATTTCATTTCTTTTGGTTTTATTTAGATAAGGCTTTTTCAATGATAGTTTGGTTTTAACAAATAAGAAGGATTTTCAAAGCTTACTACTAGTTTCCAATATGGTACAAAACGAAGTACGGCTAGAACATGCCGGAGATAGTATAATGGGACGTAAAGGTGTCATTAAAAGTTCAATTGGTGAAATGGTTTAGGATCTCATGGGAGATGTATGGGGTAAGATAAAAAGGTCAGAAGTGAAAACAAAAGTTGGGGATCATGCGGCTAAGGATCGATCAGAAGGTCAGAAATTTTCGACCAAGTTCAAAGCAGTCAGACGGAGCAAAACATGGCAAAGAGAAAAAAAAACCCATCCCCAGCAAGAGTATCAAAACTAATCACCACATCCTAAACTGACAAGATTCTTCTTTGATTTGAAATAGGGGTAGAAAATGTCGTTTGTATCGGAGAAACCCTCTGTGAGGAAAGAGCAAGTACCAAACAGGTTTGATCGCAAAATTCTCAGGACCCTCCTGGAAAATGGGACTTAGTTTAAAATTCAAAATAATTATGAGTAGCAGAATTTAACATCAATGCACCCTAAGAAGAAACACCATCTTTTCCACCTTTTCCCCTATGAGGACAAAGATTCTGACTTATCTTCCTTCCTAGACCAGTGGCTATGATTTTCTGCTTCCTCAACCCTTTTCCCCAAGAAGGACCCCCATCAATTTCCACCTTTTCCCCCCGATTTAATTGGAAATTTTCAGGACCCTACTGAATAATGGGACCTAGCTTTAAGAAATTCCATTAGATAACAAGTTTAGCGTAAGTTTTGCAGTAAGGAAGTATAATTTAGCTTTAAAAATTATCACTTGAAAGATAATGTTTAATTTGAAATTTTCAGGACCCTCCTGGATAATGTGATCTAGCTTTCAAATTGTGCGAGATATTTAGTAACATGATTAACACTCACAGATGCGCCCAGCTACCAAACTGGGGAAGATAATTTTCTTTTGTTTTATCTATTTTTATTAAAGTCAGGCGCCCGCTGAAGAACATGGAGAATAACACGGACGTTAAGGCTAAAAAGCATTCTAGGATCAAGCAGCCAGGAGCCCACCTGGAGAACAAGGGAAAAACAAATCAGGTTTCAAGGAAGATTGAATCAATTATTGGCAATCAGGCACCCACCTGGAGGAACAAGGGAGAACAAGTCAAAAAAAGTAGTTTCAAGAAGAATACAATTCAAATATCGGCAGTTAGGCACCCACCTGGAGAGCAAAGGAATACAATTCAAATATCGGCAAGTCAGGCGCCCACCTAGAGAGCAAGGGAATATAATTCAAATATCGGCAATTAGGCGCCTATCTACAGAGCAAGGGAATACAATTCAAATATCGACAGTCAGGTGCCCACCTGGAGAGCAAGGGACCACAATTTAAATATCGACAGTCAGGCACCCACCTGAAGAGCAAGGGAATACAATCCAAGTATCGGTAGTCAGGCGCCCACCTGGGAGCAAGGGAATACAATCCAAGTTTCAGCAATCAAGAGCCTACCTGGAGAACGAAGGGAAGCAATTTAAATGTTGGTAATTAGGAGCCCGCCTGGAGAACGAAGGGAAGAATCAATTCAAGTTCAAGTAATCAGGAGCCCGCCCGGAGAACGAAGGGAATCAACAATTTAAATGTTGGTATTAAGGAGCCCACCTAGAGAATGAGGGGGAAGAAGCAATTTAAATGTTGGTAGTCAGGAGCCCACTTGGAGAACGAGGGGAAAAAGAAATTCAAGTTCAATTAATCAAGAGCCCGTTTGGAGAACTAAGGGAAGCAACAATTTAAATGTTGGTAGTCAGGAGCCCACCTGGAGAACGAGGGGAAGAAGCAATTTAAGTTCAAGTAATCAGGAGCCCGCCTGGAGAACAGAGGAAGGCAACAATGGTCAAAGGAAGACGTTTAAAGGATCATTAATCAGGTACTCTCCTGAAGAAAAGGGAAAGTATCTAAAAAATACAATGCAAGCCAGCAACAAAGGAACTTCTGTAGGAAAATAAAAGTCGACAAGACAAAAACAATCGCAAGATCAAGTTTGAGAATAAATCTTTGTAAATCATAGATTATAGCTTAGTCTAGATTCTTTATTTTGTCACGGTATAATAAGGAGGTCAGTAAGCAGTAGCAACAGCATCAACAATAGTGAAACCACAGCTTCATGGTAGTCCCAACTACCAAAACTTCTCGAACTACACTGACCTGATTCCTTTATAGCCAAGGATATGTAGGAAACCTTTGAAGCAGAGGTTCGGTCAGATTCTTTCAAAAAATGCTTCCCACGGAGTATTCAAACGGGCAAAAATCGCTCGTATCCGCTCACTTTATCTTCGCACGAAAACTCTTCATATTTTCGAGCAAAGAGGGGCAACTGTGAGCATGTAATTTTTTCCCTATGAGAATTACTCCCAAAAATTTAAAGTAAAATAATTTTTCCTTTGTTTGCAATTTTTTGGATTTTTGTGGTATTTTCTATTATTTTTTTTACATTTGTCTGTGCATGTTTATTTTTATTTAAATTAATAAAAAATATAAAAATATGTTACATTGCATTTAGGATTTAATTTTATATTTTTAGATTAATTAAGTAAATTATTATTTTACAAAAATAAAAAATCACAAAAATAACGTATTTTGCATTTTTAGTGTTTAATGTCAAATTTTGTGATTTTCTTCTAATTTAGGTCTTAAATAATTGTGATAATTATTATTTAGGCTTAATTAGTGTTTTTAGGTTGATCTAGATTCTAGGATTTAATTCAGATTTTTATTTAATTTTTTTAAAAAAGGGAAAAGGAATTAATTGAAAAAAGAAGAAGAGGGAATTGACGAAATGGAATTTTGGCCTAAATAATCGGTTTCCACTCCTAGCCCAGTCAAATACCCATCCAAACGCCCCACCTAAATCGGCCCAAACCTGCCCCCAAACCGGTCCATCACCAACTAGACCAAATGACGTCGTTTGGTATGTTTTGATCAGGACCGTCGATCTCATTTGATCGAACGGTCCCTGAGCTTCACCCGTTACCCGACCCAACCCGTTTCCCTGTATCCAGTCTCCATTAACTCTAAACGACCCCGTTTCTCCCCCCAATTAATCTGAGCTGTCGATGTTGCTCTAAGCCAAATACTCTAATTAATTAGCCCATTTTTAATATATCCACACCCCTCAGAAACCCCCATCTCGTCTCTCATCTCCCTCACCCAAACCCTAGAGACCCGCCGCCTCCAAATCCTTGCCGCCTCCGCCTTACTCCGCCCACTGAAAATCGCCTCATGGCGGTTTCAATCCCTTCGAAACTTACACCATAGACTCCTAGTCATCTCCCCATTACGAATCCCCATTCCCTTTTCCTTGAATCATCATCCTTCGTATATTAGATCGAAGATCAACCCCGAACCCTAACTTACCCAATCACCCCTAAATTAATACCCTATAGCCCCCATGATCTCCTTATACCAAATCCCTAACCGTTTGCCTTCTAATCATCCTAGAACCTCTCGAATTGTAGATCGAATGATGAACCCTAAATCCCAAAAAATCAGATTGGCGAGGTTTCAAGGTATTTGAGGTTGAGATTGGCTTTAATCGTGTGTTTTCAGTCAAGAACACACGGTTAAAGTCTATCTCGGCCAAAAATCAAGGGGATTCTTTGGCGATTAGTTCAGAATTGTGTTCACCTGGTAAGCCCATTGTTCTTCCGCTCATTCTTATCTTATTCTTTTCTGCTCCCTCTTTCTTCTGTTTTAAAAATTCTTTACATGTAGCTCTTTTTCAGTTAGAATTAATATTAGTTATTAGCTTCCTCCATTTTTATTTGAATTTGTTAGGCTATATTGAATTTTGTTCACATTTTGTTTGGGAGTCCAAATTGTTTCTCTGGTTTTTAGATTCATTAGTTAACTTATCTGCTAAATTTTTAATAACAATCAGCTTTATAGGGTTTGAGTGTAACTTGCTTTCAATTCGTAAGATTTTTTTCCTTCTTCTAGGTTTTATTTTTTTTGTGTTTGTGAATTAATTCTGGAACTGAAGCATTGAGATTAGTCAAGTGTAGTTCATCATCAACTTTCTAGTATTTCTGAAAGTTCCATTTTTAGAGTTCTTATAGCAGATTAATTCTTAAATGAATCAATATGATTCAGTTGTTATATGTTTGAAGTGCATTTGTATTTGCTCGTTTGCTTTTTATTTGTAAAGTATTTAGAACTTTAGGAGGATTAAAATTAAATGAGGTTTAAGGGTAATAACAGGGACTTTGTAAGGGATAATTTGGGAAATTGGATATGGAAGCCTCAATAATTGAAGTACGGGGCCTCTAACAAATGTTAGTGGTGCACTAGCTATTTAAATTAAAAGCACTAAGTTAGTGGATGATTAAAAAATGAGTTATAGTGGAAATGACACTAACTCATTGCCCATTTAAGGGGCTGAAAATTAGAACTAAAAGGGGGATAGAATTAAGAACATAGTGCTAGAGCTTAAGAGTTGAAGAATTAACTGAGAGATACAAATACATAGTCTGGGGAAATACACAACGATATAGAGGGTTTTGAGGTTAAGAATTAAGAACAAGACCTGAGAATAGAATTCCAGAAAATACAAAGGGCCATAAAAGTTCTACTATTCGATTGAACTTCAGTGATCTTTTTACTTCTGAAAAACAAAAGTTCCTATTCTGATATTCAAAATGGATTGATGTTTGGTTATTGAAAGTTTTTGATTCAAGCTGGTTGAGGGTTAATCTTTCATGGTTTTGTTGAGTTGATTTCTTGGGTTTTAATTTTTGGAACCGGTCTTGCTGGTGTTTGCTGGCTACTGTTTCTGTTGCTGATCCCTCACTTTCTGTGTTGTTTTTCAATTCTAGGTACACTTTTACATTCCACCTCATATGCAGATTGGTTTGATTAATAAAGATGAAAATCCTAAAGTTCAAACATGTTTTCAGCCTTCTGTTATGAGTTTAACTTTATTACTATGTATTTATGGTTTATATAGCTTAGCTCATTGTTCTTTTTTTGTTAATTTTAGTCTGGGCTAATATGTTGCTGACACCAGCATCTATTTGAGCTTGTTTTCTTAAGTTTAAACTCAATATGGCTAAGTGGATGTTCTGCGAGCTATCTCCCTCTATTCTATTTTTTTATTTGATTATTTCATTTATGCTCTTTGTTTTGGTATGTTAATCAATGATATACTATGAACATTTGAGGCTCACTTTAAAATTGCAAGTAGGGCTCTTATTTGCCCATTGTTAATCTTGGTTGGTATTGATTTATTTTTCATGAGTTTAGATGGTTACATTGTTGTCACATTCCCTTGTTTGAGAGCATTACTAAGATAACTGGTTGAAGAGCTTTATGAGAATTATGCCTATCAATTTAGTTTAGTAATAGTTGTTGTTTGTTTCTGATTTCTCAAGTTTAAAGTAGTTTGGGAGTTTGTTAATTAGCAGATCAAGTCTGCTGAAGGCCCTATTTTGTGTTTAAAAATGAAAACATGATTTGATTAAAAAGTGTAATTACTCATTCCTGAAATTGAGATTTATGATTACTATCCTGGCTGGTGCGCATCTGTCGTTATTTAATATAGTTGAGTATGTGTATTTGCTTTAAAATATGAGATTGGGTTTGTTTAAACATGCAAGGGTTTGGTTATGAGCTTGAACCAAAGTATACAGGTCTTTGTGGTATAAGTCTAAAATTAAACCCAGTGTGCTTTTCATTCTTGCTCTTCAGGTCATTTCATAGAATTCCATTTACTGTTCATAAAGATTAAGCCAAGGAATTAAATGAATTGGAGTCACATGGTTATTGTGTAAAGCTGGTTAATAGGTTGGTGTCAAGTATAATGGACCCATGAATGTTTGATTTGGGAGAATTTGATCAAATTACCAATCTATTACTCATTGTTGAAACAATTGTAAATATGGAATTCGAATGGGAGTTTATGAATATGTTCTTTTGGGCTCAGATTCAAAATAAGCTTTCCTTCATGTTAGTTTACTCAAAATGTGTTAAATTCTCTGCCTCTTCTTCTTGCTTTCACGTTAATTTCAAATGTGGGCATGCTTGGCATAATTTCGTATTTGGGCCCAAACTAGGCAGCCCTTTGATTTTTAATTCGTCAACTTGTTTGGGATTGGATTAAACCTAATTGCTTTAAATAATCAGCCTTCCCTTGTAAGTTTTTTAGGGATTTCATTAGTTATATTTGGTACTTTAATTAATTAGATTCTTATCAATAGTAGATGTGTGCCATATTAGACAATACAAATAGCTTATGGCCCTCCGAACTTTAGTTTGAATACCCTTTTAAAACAGAATTGAGGTGCGCCGCCCAAATAAAATCTCAAATGCGTGGCCCTCATTTAACTATTTCTTTTTAAAATCCTCAGAATTCGAGGCATGCCATTTAGAAAATTTCCATGGCACCTCGTAAAGTAAAAAATGCGTAGTTGCTTTAGACGCGTTATTTTAATAATATTACCTTCCTAAACTCGGGTGTGCATTTCATATGATTCAAATCCAAATCTTAATAATATTAAATAAAATATGTTTCGGATTGCGAGTGTATTTCATGTGGCGCGGTCCAAAGACATGTTATAGACGACGTTAAATCTTTTTTAAAATAAATAAAAGCGGTTAAAAAGTTAAAATTTTTCAATAGATCTAAAATGTTTAAAATCAGATAATAAGCCAATAATAATAGTTGAGTGACCGTGCTAGAACCACAGAGTTCGGGAATGCCTAACACCTTCTCCCGGGTTAATAGAATTCCTTACCCGGATTTCTGGTTCACTGACTGTAATACATAGTCAACCCTTTCCTCGATTCGGGATCTGAACCGGTGACTTGGGATACCATAAATATCCCAAGTGGCGACTTTGAATCTTTTTAATTAAATAATCCTGTTTCGATTGTCCTTTAATTGGAAAAACTCCCTATACACTACCCTCCCGGGGTGTAGGAAAAAGGAGGTGTGAAAAATACCGAGAGGCATACCCAAAGGCTACGACCAAATTAACGCAGCTTGGAAACGTCCTAATCCTGCGGTCAAAAATAGGCCTTTGAATTCTTTGAAAAACCGGTTAAAAAAAGCCTACTCTCGGCGAATAATCAAAAGGGGCTTCGATAAAATTAGCCCTAAAAAAACCTTAAGGGGTATCAAATTATCATAACACAAACTTGCTAAGGCACACAAAAATAGAAGGGTTTCAATCAACATGAACCCTCAAAAACCCAATGGGTAAAAAAAATACATGCTAAGACATAAAGAAATTTTTACTAAGTATTTTAAGCCGAAATAGGGGAATAATAGCCATCTTTTAGAGGCAATATCGGCCCAATCTAAAAAGCCTAAGGGCGAATATACTTGAGAGTTCGATATCCCGTTCTCACTCCATCCAAACCGAAGGGTTCGACTATCCCGAACCCAAACAAAGAATAACTTGACCATGGCTCGGGGACTCACCATTATCTAACACAAACCCTAAAGGGCCTATGCCTCGAGTTCAAACCTTATTCGAACTCGACCATGGTGACTTCGAGGAAGTCACCCCAAACCAAAATCTCGAACGCACTGTTTAAAGGATAAGGGTGTGTTGAAAATTTTACAAGGAAGAAAACATAAAAATTGAGAAGGTCAAGAAAGAAAAATTTCCTCTTATATATATTGATGAAGAAGGATATGTACAAGAGACTGATAGGGCCCTTACAAAAAAGGAAAGAAAAATAAAATCCTAACTATGCCCGGGGCTAGTTTCTCCCTTGGGGGAAACTTCTCCTTCGGGCCCTCATTGTTATCAGACCTGCCCTAGCTGCTTTCATCATCGTTGTCGTCGTTATCTAAGGATACAGGAAACCTGGCATCAACTTCGAGCGCCTTATCTTGAGCTATCTCTTTGGAGAGGTCAAAACCTTGAGCGTGGATTTCCTCGAGGGTTTCCCTCTGGGATTGGCACTTCGCCAAGACATTGCTTCTTCGTTCTCAAGCGGAACCTCCCTTAGCTGCTTTTGAGCAACCTTGGCATCATCCAAGTACACGGCTATGGATTTGTCAGCCGTAATCTTCGTCTCCCTGACCTTTATCTTGGCCTCAGCAAGCTTGGTTTCGAGCTCCTTAATCCTTTTGGCCTAGGCTAAATCTTTCTCTTCAGCACCCCAAAGTTGGACCTCGGCCGATGCCAATTTGGCTAAAGCAGCCTCTTTCTTCGCAACAAGGCGGTCCATGTTCTCCTTCCACCGATCACAGTCGGTTTTGACTTAGTCGACCTCCCGTCAAAGCAGCTCGATCATTTCCAACTTTTGCTGCAACTGAGATATTGCAGTATTAGACTCCACAGGTGGGTACAGACTGTACTCTTTCAAAAGGTTAGTTACTTGCTTGTCTAGCTCGATTTCTTCCTTATGAGCCTTGGCTAATTAAGCTCGAAGGTCTCTGAGCTCTTCTTCTTTCTGCACATAGAGACATTTGAGGGCGTCTCTCTTCTCAGTAAGCCTTTTAAGATTGGTCTCACACCGGCTCAGCTCGGCTTGAGACTTGTTGAACACTTCCCAATGGAGCACCACATCCTATGGAGAAAGGAAAGAAATCAACGATGAGCAGATAAAAACAAACATAAAAATGGGAATAAAGACCTGGTTTAGGATACCATAGGCCTCGTCAAACACCATCATCACGTCTAGGTTAGAAATGCTATCTACCCCTGCGAGGCAACCATGAAATATGTCTTCCCCATCGTGGGCCATTCTTACGTCGGGGGTCTCCAAAGATTGAGCATCCCGAAATTGCCCAGCAGAGAATTGAGGGTCAGGCGGAAAATCATCAATATTAATTGTCCCTAGCGAGTCACTTGGGGCACTCTCTCCCTTCCAAAGAGCACTGCTATCGGACCATTCGGATGCACTCGCCGTTTGTTGATTGCGGCATAAAGTATTTTTTACCCCCAATTGCTCGGAGTACCTTTCGAGATATACTCAGCTCAAGGATGAGTCTCCTCGACCATCATCGGCCCAACTATTTTTGGAGCCTCGACGCTCCCCCTCTTTCGAGGCACCAGCTTACAACCAGCGTCCTCCCTCTCCTTTTCCTCATCTTGTAGCTTTTGGGCTATGCTGATTAGAGCAACAAAGTCATCCTTCGATTTATGAGCCCTATTCTTCTTAGGCTCCAGGGTTTCATAGGGCGAGGCCCTTCTACTCTTCTTGTCTTTGGCCGTTTTGGCAACCACGTCTTCCCTAGGAGGAGCCGGCCTCAATTCAGCAACATCCTTGAGGCCTGTGTAAAAGGGAGTCAAATATGAGTGAAAGGAAATGTTTCAAAAAAGAACGTCATAAGAATATAAGATTAAATTACCATGATTTTTAGCCTCCCATCTACCACTGTCCAAGTTATGCCAGCACCGCTCGACAATGGAGTAAGTTGCAGCCAGCTTCCGAACACAGTCTTCAAGGTCGAGGATCGCGTGAGGCATCCAGGAAACTGCTACATAACAGATGAAAGTGTTACGCAATGGGAAAAATAAAATACAAAGATTAACGACTAATACTTACGATCGGGGTTCCACTTCTCGAGGAACGGTAGCTTCTCCTTGGGGATGAGGTCACTGGTCATTACTCGCATGAACTGGCTCATCCAACCTTTCGATTCTTGTCGTTATCGATACTTGCAAAATGGACTACATTGATTGGCGTTGTAGCTTGATTAACCCTTCATAAAATTTTGGTCAATACAGCCGTATAAGGTGGCTGAGAGTGAATTCCAACCCCTTGGCCTTACCACAGAAGAAATAGAGTATAATCACTATGCGCCAGAACAAGGGATGTACCTGGCCGAGGGTAACCTGGTACGTCTTGTAGAAATTGATGATAACTGGGTCAAAGAGACCCAATGTGAAGGGGTAAGTGTAAACACTTAGAAACCCCTCCACGTAAGTAGTGATGCTTTCTTCGGGGGCGGGGATTTGTACCACAACCTCGGGCCCCCAATTGTAATCTTCCTTCACGACATCGAGCTGTTTTGCCATTATATAGCAAATATAACTCGATATATGTTCACATTGGCCAGGGACCGACAGACGGTTCTCGACTTTGAAGTCATTTTTAGGACACAAGGGCCGGGAACAATCTCGTGAAGGAGCGGTTCCACCGACATTTTATCACCGACCGACTGGGAAGAAGAAGAAGAGACTTTCTCCTTTTGAGGAACGGTTTTGGAGGTTTTCGCCATTCATTCAGATGAGATAAAGCGGAAAGAATTGGAGTTTGGTATTTCTAGTCCTAAAAGATCGAAACAACGGGCACTGGAAGAGAAGAGATGGAGAGAGGAAAAGACATAGAGAAATTGGTGAAGATGAAAGTAAAGTTTTGATTCAAATGGGAAACCTATATTTATAGGTTCACATCGACGGTTTGGTGGCGCTAGTGGCTGACCTTCATTGGCAAGCATTTAATGTTTTGGGGAAATAAACCGACGAGATGTTTCGGTCACCTCGAGTGCTTACATCATGGGGACGAGATCGTCATCAGGGCCTCCAGAAAATAGAGGCTCAAATCGTGTCTTATCATTTTATTCTAAGAAATAAGGGGACTATCCATATACGGTGGAAATCGGGGCTACCCCATTTTGTCCCTAAATGGATAAAGTGATACCACGTCAGAAGACAAAGACGTCGAGCTCGGGTCAAAGTTCCTTTCCAAGGTTGAGGTGAATAACACTTACCGAGGTCAGAAGAAGGCGTGCTTCGAGATGACGCCGATATGATTCAATAACAGAAAGAGCGACATACCCGCAACGGACCAGAGATCATGACATGAATTTTGAAATGGATTGATCTTCAGCGATTAAATAGTTGTCAAATATAATTTCCTACTATAATTAGAAGTGTACTTTATTTAGGACTCCCCCATTATATAAAAAGGGATTCCATTCATTTGAAAGACATATTATTCTCTGATAAGAAAATATATTCACGTTACTCTCTTGCTATTTCACTTACTGTTCATCAAGTGTTATTTTATCATTTGTTAATCCCACTACCATACCCCGAGATTGTAACAGATCAAGGTCGTGATTTAGCTTACGCACTGGTTTGATCTATTTTATTCTTTAATTGATCTATTTAATTCCTTGTTTATCAATAAGTGTTAGATTAAATCACATATCCTTAAAACCACAATATAAGTTTAATTGTTACTCGAATTTTAGGGTAAACAATTTAACTGTAAATGCTACCTCCTTCATTATATAAAGAAGGGAGGAGTTCGGTGTACAGGCTCAAATCTTCAGTTATGGATGTCAATTTGGATATCAATTTTATATATATATATATATATATATATATATATATATATATATATATATAAAGACTAAATTTATATAATTTAAAACTAAATATAGTATAAATTATTTTTGTGTAACAAAATATATTATTACAGCCATGAAAGCATCTATTTTTTTCGTTCAAGAAATTACTTATGTAAAGATGGGGTGAGTCTCTTATAAGATCTTTCTTTCTTCTCTTCTCTTCTATTAGTTAGCTTGGATTGAGAAAGCTCCGCTTTATCTCTCATGGTTTTCAATATCACGGTAGTCCACAAAATACTTCTTTGTTTCTGCTAAAAATTATTATAGGTCCCAATTGATTCAACAATTGGATTATTGGAGGGGGAAATGAAACGTTGGACAATAGGAAAGCTATGATAAAAAAATTGAATTGCATAATAATCATACTATCATATAAAGTATAAGGGAGAGATGTTTTTTTTTTTTTTGGAAAATTCCCAGGGATACCCACAACCTGTGCAATAGCTCGCAAATCACACCGGAGATTTAAACTGTACTAGGCAAGCCTGGTGGCACCAGCTCTGACTGAGAATTCTGATAGTGAGGGGAATCGATCCTAGGTCTCCCATGTGGTAAGCCACTCACCCAACTAACTCAGCCAATTCTTGCGAGTAACGGAGAGATAGTTGTTAAAAGGAAGTTTAGCTGCAGAAAAAAAAAAGTAAAACGGAGAGTATATTATTTTAGTTATATCATTACAGTGGTGGAATTAAGTGGAGGAGAGGTGATTAATTGTGATGGGTCATCGCTTGTTTTAAATTAGATTCTACGACTCCGAGGCCTTGAAAACCTCATTTAGAGTCACGATGATTTGCGTGTGAAGTCCGGGCACGTAGCCGAAAAGCTTAAATATAAAAATCTGTGAAAAATGGTAAAATTTGGCTATAAAATGAATTAATTTGACCTTGGTCAACTTTTTGGGTAAACGGACCCGGACCCGTCATATGGGACTTGGGCGTATGCCCGGAATCGAATTTCGAGGTCCCAAGCCCGAGAAATGAATTTTTTAGTAAAATTGTTTTCTGAAATTAATTAAGGAAATTTGAAATGAAAATTGATTAGAATGTGTTGGTATCGGGCCCGTATTTTAGTTCCGGTGCCCGGTATAGGTCTTATATATGATTTAAGATGTTTCTGTGAAATTTGGTGAAAAACAGACGTTGTTTGACGTGATTCAGACCTAAATTGGAAAATTTGATGTTTTATGAAGTTTGAAAGAATTCTTGGATTTTGAGGTTTAATTCGATGTTTATGATGTTATTTTGGCGATTTGATCGCACGAACAAGTCCGTAGATATTTTTGAGATTGTGTGTATATTTGGTTTGGAGCCCCGAGAGCTCGGGTGAGTTTTGGATAGGCCACAGGGTGCATTTTTAAACTTAAAATCTGCTGGTATGAACTGACCTGCAGGCTTTGTATTTGCGAAGCCAGGCTCGCAATTGCGAGCTCGCAAATGCAAAAGAGGTGACTGGCAGCCTGAGTCGCAAATGCGACTTTACCATCGCAATTGCGACCAGCCTCTCGCAAATGCGATGATGGTTGGGAAGCTAAGGTATCGCAAATGCGATGGAAGTTTCGCAAATGCAAAAGTCAAGGATTTCGTCAGTGTTCGCAAATCCGAACAATATCTTCGCAATTCCCACATCAGCAGGTCGGGGTTCCCAATTGCAAACCCCTGTTCGCATTTCCCAAACTTAGCCGATTTTGAACCATTTTTAATATCTTTTCAAAACACAAACTCCTTTGGGCGATTTTCCAAGAACAAGTCTTCTTCCAAATCGATTTTAAATAAGTTTTTACTCATTTCTTTCAATTATTAACATCTTTTAACATGATTTCAACCTAAAATCAACAATTTTCATGGGAGAAATTGGGTGTTTTGGGTAGAACCTAGGTTTTTCAAAAATTGGGGATTTGGACCTCAATTTGAGGTCTGTTTTCAAAACAAATTATATATTTGAGTTCGTGGGGGAATGGGTAATCGGGTTTTGGTTCGAACCTCGACTTTTGACCACGTGGGCTCGGGGGCGATTTTTGACTTTTTGGGTAAAGCTTTGGAAAACTCATTTTCATGCATTGGGGTTGATTCATTTAGTGTTATTGATGTAATTAAGTAATATGTGATTAGATACAAGTGAACTGGCGGTAGAATCAAGGGGTAAAGCTATAATTGAGACTTGAGTTGTGTTTAAGGCATCGAGATAAGTGTTTGGTCTAACCTTAGCTTGAGGGATTAGGAGTTGAGTCCTATTTGTTATGTGGTAATTCTTGAGTACGACGTATAAGCATGGTGACGAGTATCTATACGTTGGTGTCTAGCATGACCGTGAGTCTTTAAATTGTGAATATCTTGATTTCGTTGTATCTTTCATGCCTTGATGATGATTCCTATTTGTTGTTCAAAGCTTGTGGAATAAAATTGTGACCTTTGAACATCGAGGAACATTGGCTCAAGTTATATAACAAATTGTGAAAGTATATGAGATGATTGAACCTTTTGGAGCATTGGCTCAAGTGGTAAAGTGAGTGATGAAATAAAAGTGAAAATAAGAGAAATAGTTATTAAATTGTTCCCTTGCCGGGATATTGTTGCTTGTTAATTATCTCCCTTGCCGGGATGTTGAGATTATTGATGTTGTACCCTTGCCGGGATTTAATTGTTAAATTTCTTGCCGGAATTTCTATTATTATTTTGTTTATTCCATTGCCCCTTTGTTTGTGATTGTTTTTTGGGTGAGGAAGAGTATTAAAGCACGAAGGGTGATGTCATGCATTATTTATTATTGTGAGGAAACAGTGTAAAGCACGAAGGGTGATGCTGTGCCGTATGATGTACCATTCCGTGCCAATTATATTGATTATATTGATTATATATAAAACTGCACAGGTTTATGTGGTAGTCTGGTCTAGCCTCGTCACTACTTCGCCGAGGTTAGGCTAGGCACTTACCAGCACATGGGGTCGGTTGTGCTGATACTACACTCTGCACTGTGTGCAGATACCGGGGTAGCTTTTGGTCATCAGCAGTATATCAGGAGCTATCCTTCAGTCCGAGACTCCGAGGTAGCCCTGCTGGCGTTCGCAAGCCCGGTGTCTCTTCTATCAATTTTTATGCTCTGTTGTCATTTGTACTCGAGACAGACTATATTCTTTCCTTTCAAACACTTATTTGTAGTAATCCTAGACAGTCCATGGATGTTGTGACACCAGGTTCTAGTTAGAGACATGTGTTGGTCTTCAGGATATTTTGGTTTTATATTTTACTTAATACTTCTGCTAAATTTCATATTTCGTTATTATTTAATTGTTTATTCCCTGTTAATTTAATTATTTAAAAAGGAATTAAAAACAAACAGAGTTAATGATTTCTAAGATCGTAGCTTACCTAGCTTTTACGAGTAGGCGCCATCACGACTCCCGAGGGTGGAAAATCCGGGTCGTGACATTAATCCTCTTGTAAACTAAATTAGTTTCATAATATTTTTTGATTTAAGAAGATCAAGCCTTTTTTTAAATTGTAACGATCTGACTGGTCATTTGCTTTTTAGAACCCCGTTCCCCTAAACAAGACTTCCCATACTTGCTTTTATTGATTTATGACTTGTGAGGATGGTTCGTTCGAGATTTGGAAGAGTTTGGGTTGAAATTGGAACGCTTGGTTCCTTAAGGTTGGCTTAAAAGGCCAAGTTTGACTTCATTCAATATTTTTAGTAAACGACCTCGGAATCGGGATCTGACGATTCCAATAGGTTCGTATAATGATTTAAGACTTGGGCATATGTTCGGATTGGGTTTTGGATGACCCGGGAGCGTTTTAGCACATAATAGTGAAAGTTGGTTCCTAAAGGTTTTTAGAAGCTCTTTAAATTTGGTTTAAAGCGGGTTTGATGATATCCAAATGGGATTTCAAGATCCGAAATAGTTTCGTAATGTCATTTAAGACATGCACGTAAAATTTGGTGTCAATCCGAGTAGTATAAATAGGTTTTGGCACATTAGAGGTAAATTGAAGAACTTGAAGTTCATAAGTTTGAATAAATTGGTTTAGGGTGTGATTCCTAGTTTTAATATTGTTTCGGGCATTCTGTGGGTTTGAGCGAGTCCGTTTTATCATTTCAAACTTGTCGGTATGTTCGGACGAGGCTCGAGCTAAGTTGAAAATTGGAGGAGGAGCTGAAGCTCCAACTGTTGTCATAACTGCACCTGTGTTGGCCAGCTGCAGATGCGAGCCCACTGGTGCGGGACATGACCACAAATGCGGCCAAGGGTGGGCAGCCCGGAAACTGCAGATGCGGCCCCTCCTCTGCAGAAGTGGTGGGCCTTCTACAGATGCACACACTTGCCCGTAGAAGCAAGACTGCAAATGCGGTCAAAACACCGCAGGGCGAAAATCGTTGTAGGCAGTGGCCTTCATTTAATATAGGGGGTTAAACATTTTTGACACACTTCACTCCATTGTTGGACAATTTTGGAGCTTCTTTAGAGGGGTTTTCCACCAAGCTTTTGAGGTAAGTAATTCCTACTATATGTGAGTTAAATACTTAGATTTTGGGTTAGATTAACATGTAAAGATCAGTGAGAACCATGGGACTTGAGGAAAACCAAGGGTTGGGCAAGAATGAGATTGTTACCACAAAAAATCACCATGAAACTTGGTAATAATCATATATCTATGTTCCTTAGGGTATGAGTCACAGCTTTCTTCGAAAATTTACGGAATCCGGGCACATGTGCCTGGGGGTAAATTTTAGGAATCTTGCCTTTGGGGTTGGATAATCCGCTAGAATGAACTTGTAAATCTATAATGATTGATTTTTATACTATTTGAGTAGTTTCGGATGGTGCGGCTCCAGTTTGAGAGTTTGAGTGCATTCTTGAGTTGTAAGCAGTCTCGAAACAAGGTAAGTCTCTTTTCTAACCTTGTAAGAGGGAAATTTCCCCATAGGTGAACTTAATTAATATATGATTAATTTTTGGGGCTACATACACACGAAATGACAAGAGTTCGTACGTAGATACTATTCCTATTATATTCGTGTAGTTCTAGGCTTACACCATGCTTTGTGGGTACCGTTATATGATTATAATTGTCGATTTGCATTGAATGAAACTAAGTTGAATATGTCATGATTTCAAAGATTTCAAGTAAATATTTATTTTGAAAAGAATTGAGGAAACCTTAAGTTATAGTTATACTTAACCGCGTCGCAAGTATACTCTGCGAGCGGGGTGATTATTTCCACTACTCTCATGGGAGCATGTCGTTCGTCTTGGCAGGTTAATAAATGTATATATGGTTTGGGCCGTACGACCCTCGACAATGTATAGTTTACTTTTATGTTGGACTAGGACAAACTTCCTCGGTGGTATTTATGTGTGAAATAGAACGGGAACCCTTTATAATTCGTATGATTCATTGCTTGAAAGGTCACTTGTTTTAAATGAAGAAAGTGCCTAGATTTATTAATTAGATGGATTGATTTTTAGTATTATTCTTGTTTGAGCTTGTTTTTATCTACATACATAGTGAATTGAAATATTGAACTTCATATTATTATAATTGCTAGCCCTAGTAAGTGTCGGGATCGACCCCTCGTCACTAATTCTTGGATGTTAGATGAGATACTTATGGGTTATATATTTTTATGTACTCACACTACACTTATGTATTTGAATGTACATGCTTTGAGGTAGGTACATCTGGCCATCAGACCGATGCGTAGATTTGGACTCCTCAGCTTGAGACTTCCCGGTGATCTGCCCTTCTGAGCCATTCCACAACAGCTGGAGTCTCTCTTTTGTCTTTATGTTCATGTCTATTTCTTTTCCAGACAGTAGGATAGTATGGTTTTGTATATTCTACTAGATTGCCCACATACTTGTGACACCAGGTCTTGGCACACACATTGGTAGACTTATGATTTTTTGCTTATCTTCATAATTTCAGTTGCATTTATTACTTCAATTTAAATATGCTTAAATTTTAAACTTTAAATTTCTTAATCAACAATGGAAAGTTATCACGCACTAATTATTCAAATGATAATTTACTATTTGATTAGTGTTAGCTTGCCTAACAATGGTGTTGAGCACCATCACAGCCTTATACGGAATACGGGTCATGACAACATGATATTAGAGCACTAGGTTCACGTAGGTCTCACAAGTTATGGGCAAACCTGGTAGAGTCTTGCGGATCAGTATGACGACGTATGAACTTATCTTCGAGAGGCTATAGGTTGTTAGGAAACTACTCTTTATTCATCTTCTATTGTGCAGTCTATTATAGTAAATTTCTTTCTTCTATTCTCTCACAGATGGTGAGGACGCATACGATTGACGTTCCAGATTTTGGGAGAAGCTACTCCCCCCATTGCTAGAGGCCGAGGTAGAGGTCGGGGGAGGGCACCGGCCTGAGGTAGGTACGACGACATCCCAGAGCTGCCCCAGTTGCACCACCGGCGAATCCAGCAAGGGATCCCATTATGGAAGAGCAGGGTGAGGTGCCCACAGCAGAGCCTGCCCCAACATATTTTATGACAGCATCGGGCTTCTAAGAGGTCGTGGGTTGTATGCTATGGTTCTTGGACTCTATGACTCAGGCTGGTTTATTTCTAGCAGACCCAGCCATATCTCAGGCAAGAGGGGAGCACAGACCCCTACTACTCTGGTTTCTGGGCAAGCAACTGTCATATACCAGACTCCGGGTACACAACTCGCGAGCGGTGCCTAACCAGTTGTAGTATTGGCACTTGAGCCCAGACCAACTACAGACACCGATCCGCAAAAATTGATGGATAGATGGACTAGGCTACACCCTCCTATATTTGGAGGTGAGCTTCATGAGGGTGCCCAAGATTTCATTGATAGGTACAGGGACATACTGTACAATATGAGGAAATTGGAGTCCCATGGAGTAGATTTCACCGCCTTCCAGTTAGAGGGCAAGGCCCGTAGGTGGTGGCAATCTTACCTTCTTGGCAAATCAACAGGTTCTCCCCCTATGACTTGGGATCTGTTTACACGACTTCTATTGGATAGGTATATTCCACCCTCTTATAGGGAAGAGTTACGGTGTCAGTTTGAGCAGCTCAACCAGGCTCACATATCTGTGATCGCCTATGAGGCGAGATTCTCTGAGTTGTCTCGCCATGCACTCATGATAGTTCCTACAAACGTAGAGAGAGTGCGAAGATTTGTTACTGGGTTACACCCTGGTATTCAAGCTAGCATAGCCCAAGAAGTTGAGATGGTGACTGAGTATCAGTTGGTGGTAGAGATTGCTAGGAGGATTAAGGGTTACCGCCAGAGGGGTAGAGAGCAGTTGTTGCAGGACAAGAGGACCCGATTCTCTGGAGAGTTTAGAGGTGCCCCAGCTAGGGGCACATGTCAGTTTGGGAGGGGTCAACCCAGTAGGCCCCCATATTCGCACCACCACCACCTCCTCGAGGTGCTTCAGTGAGGCCTTATTTCAGTGCGAAGCCAGAGAGTTCTTACCGCCCGCCAGCTATTTAGGGTTTCTCCGATGGGTATTCTGGTTATCAGGGTTCTTCTAGTGCCTTCAGTGCTATGCCAGAGAATTCATACCACCCCCCAGCCATTCAGGGTTCTTCTAGTGGATATTCGGGCCATCAGGGTCAAGCTTCAGGACAGCAGTCTATGACACTATGGGGTTGTTACGATGTGGGGATCCAGGTCACATGAAGAGATTTTCCCCCAAACTTTGGGGCAAGGCAGTATAGTAGGGTCATCAGCCTATGATTACAGCAATAACCATCCAATCGCCCAGAGGTGGGGGACAGGCTGGTAGGGGTCGTCCTAGAGGTGGAGGCCGAGCATGGGGAGTTCAATAGCTATTTTTCAACTAGGCGGAGGTCAACCAGCCGATGCTCTAGCTAGATTATATGCTTTTCCGGCCAGACTAGATGTAGTGCCCTCAGATGCCAGGTCTGTATGCGGTAGGGATGCTTCGGTATTATTTGATTTGGGTTCTACATATTCATATGTGTCATCTATGTTTTCTCATTTCCTAGGTGTCCCTAATAAGTCTTTGGGTATTCCTGTTTATGTGTACATGCATGTGGGCGATTCTGTGGTTGTGGATCGGATCTACCGATCTTGTGTGGTTACATTCTATGGTTAAGAGACTAGAGCAGACCTTTTATTACTTGATATGATCGACTTTGAGGTCATCTTGGGCATGGATTGGTTATCTCTATATCACCCCATCTTTGATTGTCATGCCAAGACTGTTACTTTAGAAATGCCTGAGTTGCCAAGATTGGAGGGGAAGGGTTCCTCCGTTAGTACATCTAGTCAGGTTATCTCTTTTCTGAAGGCTCAACATCTGGTCGAGAAGGGTTGTTTAACGTATCTAGCATATGTTCAGGACACCACCGTAGAGTCTTCGACGATTGATTCAGTGCCAATAGTCCGGGAGTTCGCCGATGTACTTCCTTCTAACCTTCCAAGCATGCCGCCAGATCGTGATATTGATTTCTGTATTTTTTTTGTCTCCAAGTACCCAACCTATATCTATCCCACCGTACCGTATGGCTCCAAAAGAGTTGAAGGAGCAGCTTGAGGAGTTGTTAGCAAAGGGGTTTGTGAGACCAAGTATGTCACCTTAGGGTGCACTAGTGTTGTTTGTAAAGAAGAATGATGGGACTATGCGAATGCGCATTCATTACCGTCAGATGAATAAGGCTACCATCAAGAACAAGTACCCGTTGCCACGCATAAATGATTTGTTTGACCAGTTGCAGGGTGCTAGGGTGTTTTCTAAGATCGATGTGAGATCGGGGTACCATCAGTCGAAGATTAGGGACTCGGATGTTCTGAAGACTGTATTCTGTACTAGATATGGCCATTATGAGTTCCTGGTGATATCTTTCGGCTTGACTAATTCCCCAGCGGTGTTTATGGACCTGATAAACCGGGTGTTCAAGCCTTATATTGATTATTTTGTTATCATCTTCATTGATGACATCTTAATTTACTCACGTAGCCTAGGGAAGCATGAGCAGCATTTGAGAGAGGTACTTCAGACATTGAGAGAGCAGAAGCTATATACTAAGTTCTCCAAGTGTGAGTTTTGGCTAGAGTCTGTGGCATTCTTGGGGCATGTCATATCGGGGGGAGGGGTATTAAGGTGGATCCCAAGAAGATTGAGGCAGTTCAGAGTCGGCCACGTCCCACTTTGGTGATTGAGATCAGGAGTTTTCTGGGGCTAGCAGGTTATTATAGCCGATTTGTGTAGGGATTTACCTCTATTGCAGCGCATTTGACTAGATTGACCCAGAAGGGTTCTCATTTCCATTGGTCCGATGATTTTGAGGCAAGCTTTCAAAAGCTCAAGATAGCTTTGGCTACAACACCGGTTCTAGTGTTGCCTTCCAGTTCAGGGATGTATACTATGTATTGCGACGCTTCATGCATTGTTTTGGGTTGTGTGTTGATGTAGGAGGGGCGAGTTATTGCATATGCTTCACGTCAGTTGAAGATTCATGAGAAGAATTACTTTGGGTCATTGTCGATAGGTTGACCAAGTCGGCACATTTCATTCCGGTTGGGACTACTTACACTTTAGAGAGGTTGGTTCAGATCTATATTCGGGAGATAGTTCGGTTTATAGGCCCATTTAAGGTGTCGAGGCGAGTTAGGAGGTTGCTTATGAGCTTGCTTTACCCCCAGCTTATCAGAAGTTTATCCAGTTTTTCACGTGTCTATGCTGTGAAGGTACCATGCCGACCTGTCACATGTGTTAGAATTCAGCGCTATTTACCTAGATAAGATCTTAGGGTATGAGGAGGAGCCAATTGCTATTGTTGATAGACATGATTGCCAGTTGTGATCCAAGAGGATTTTCGCGGTAAAGGTTCAGTGGAGGGGATAGTTAGTCGAGTAGGTGACTTGGGAGTCTGAGGAGGACATGTGGAGCAGATATCCACACTTATTTAGCACTTTGGGTATGAATATAAACTCATTCGAGGATGAACTTTTGTTTAAGAGGTGGAGAATGTAATGACCCAACTACTCGTTTTACTTTCTAGAACCCCATTCTGCTAAATAAGACTTCCCGTACTTGCTTTGACTGATTTATGACTTGCGAGGATGGTTGGTTTGGGATTTGGAAGAGTTCGGGTAGAAATCGGAACACTTCGTTCCTTAAGGTTGTCTTAAAAGACCAAGTTTGACTTTGGTCAATGTTTTGCGTAAACGACCTCAAAATTGGGATTTAAAGGTTTCAACAGGTTCATATGATGATTTCGGACTCGGGCGTATGTTCAGATCGGGTTATGGATGACCAGGGAGCGTTTTGGAGCCTAATAGTGAAAGTTGTATACTTAAGGATTTTTGAAGTTCTTTAAATTTGGTTTGGAGCGGGTTTTTGTGATATCGAGGTCCGACGGAATTCTGAGATTCAGAATAGTTTCGTAATGTCATTTAAGACTTTTACGCAAAATTTAGTGTCAATCCAATTAGTATAAGCGTATTTCGTCACATTGGAAGTAAATTGAAGAACTTGCAGATATAAGTTTGAATCAATTGGTTTTAGGGTGGGATTCCTAGTTTAATGTTGTTTCCGGTGTTCTGAGGGTTTGAGCGAGTCAATTTTATCATTTCAAACTTGTCGGTATGTTCGGGTGGGGCTCGGGGGGCCCACAAACATCAATCGGATGAGGCTCAAGCTAAGTTGAAAAATTGGAGGGGGAGATGAAGTTCCAGTTGCTGTCATAACCGCACCTGCGGTTGAGCAGCCGCAGATGCGGGAAACGACTGGTAGATACGGCCAAGGGTGGGCAGCCCAGAAACCGCAGATGCGGCCCCTCCTCCGCAGAAGTGGTGAGCCTTCCGCAGAAGCGTACCCTATTTCCCCAATCCATTTCCGCAGAAGTGGACACTTGCCCGCGGAAGCAAGACCATAGATGCGGTCCCCTCACTGCAAATGTGAAATTCCTGAAGGCAATGGCCTTCATTTAATACGGGAGTTTGTCATTTTTGACACATTTTACTCTATTCTTGGAATATTTGGGAGCTTCAAAAGGGGGATTTCAACCTAGCTTTGTGAGGTAAGTTATTTCTACTTAATGTGAGTTTAATAAATAGTTGATGGGTAGATTCGTAAATTAGTGAAAATTGTGGGTTTAGAGTAAAACCTAGGGTTTTGATAAAAATGAGATTTTAACCACGAAATGTATTATGGAATGTAGTAGAATTCTTATATTCTTGATCCTAAGGTTTTGGGAAACGACTTTCTTCGAAAATGTATCCGGGCACGTCGGCCCGGGGATGAATTTTAGGAACCTTGCATTCAGGGTTGGGAAATAAGTTTACTAGTTAGAGTATGAACTCTTGAGCATATATTGACTAGTTTTTACCCTATTTGAATGGTTTTGGATCGTTCGACTCCGATTTGAGGGTTTGAGCGCATTCTTAAATTTGGAAGTAAGCTTTGGGAAGAGGTAAGTCTCCTTTCTAACCTTGTAAGAGGGAATTATCCCCATAGGAGAAGTAATAAAATATGTGCCACTAATTGCAGGGGCTATGTACGCACGAGGTGACGAGAGTCCGTGTGTAGCTACTATCATGCTAAAGTACGTGTAGTTTTTAGGCTACATCATGCCTTGTTGACATTGTTGTTGATTTATGCTTATTGCTTGCTTTGAGAAGAAATAAGATTGAGGTTGCGTAACAATGTGTTGAAAGGAATTTAAATTGAGGAACTTAAGATCTTAAGAGTTTCCATTAAACCTAATATTTTCGAAAAGAATTGAGGAACCTTATAATAACTTAAGAAATCTATGTGTAACCGCGTCACATGTATCTATCGTGAGCGGGGTAATCAACTTAGAAGCTACAAGCTGAATTTCCCTTATTTTGAAAAGGAATCAAGAAAGAAATATAATTTTAAATGTTAAATTTATATTTCACCGTGCCACACGTATGATTCGTGAGTGGGGTATTTCCTTCTATTACTCTCATGGGAGCAGGCTGATCGCCTCGGCAGGTTAATATATGCATCTATGATTTATGCCATTCGACCCTCTGACAGTGCATAATTTACTTTTTTGTTGGATCGGGCCGTACGCCACGATATATATATATATTT